>CAUYSK010062919.1:0-52177 GCA_963575035.1 Avahi laniger
GCGGACGGGGGTTGGAGGGTGGAGCTCAGGCGGTGAACTGGACACGGGGAGCACTGAAGGGAGGGAAGGGCACGCCTTTAACCTGCATTTGGGGAAGGCAAAGACATGAAGTGTAACTAGAATGTTTGTACCCTCACAATATCTTGGAATAATAATAAAAAAAAAAAATGTAAAAATTAAAAAAAAAAATGCTACTCAAACTACAGAAGCTGCACTTGGAAACTCTCTGTCATCCACTGTATTCACCAGACCTTGCATCAACTGACAACCACTTCTTCTAGGCTTTGGACCACTTCTTGCAAGGAAAAATATTTCATTTTCAACAAGCCATGGGAAATGCCTTTCATGATTTCATCACCTCTTGCTCTCCAGGCTTCTTTACTGCTGGCATAAGCAAGCTACTGTTAAGACGGCAAAACTGTGTTGATAGTTTAGGCATATACTTTGATTAATCATACTGCTTGTTTGATATATAATAACCTGTACTTTGATTCAAAATCAAACATTTCATATTTAATGACCTAATATATTCCTGACATTGATTATCTTTGTCTTACCCCCCTTTTTTCTTGACCAGTCTGGTAGACCTTTTGTGCTTTCATTGATTTGTTTTTTATTTTAAAATATTAATGGGGTACAAATATTTTTGTTACACGTATAGCTTTTGAAATGCTTGAGTCAGGACTATAAATGTGCCCATCATGCGAATAATGTTCATTGTACCTGTTAGGTAGGTTTTTGCCACCCCCCTGCCTCCCCCACCACTTGATTTCCAATGACTTTTACTTCCCGCTTGGCACCTGTGTGTCCATCGGTTAGTTCCAATTTATTAATGATTTCTCCATAAGGAATTAGTATTTAGTTTTATTGATTGGTTCTTTTTCTCTTTTGGTGTTCTATTATGTTATATTGAGTTCTGCTCTTTATTGTTTCCTTCCATCAACTATTTTGGATTTAATTGTCTATTCTTTTTCCAGTTTCTTTAGGTCATCCATTTAAAACCTTTCTTTTTTAGTATAAGCATTGAATGCTATCAATTTCCCTCTAAGTGCTACTTTAGTTACATCCCACAAAAGTTGTTTTATGTTTCCATTTTCATTGAGTTCAGGGGTGGAGTTTTTTTAGCATTCCTTTCCCTACCCCAATGGCAAACCACTTCTATGTCCTACTCAGTGTGGGCACAGGGGAACTTTCTGCCTCAGAGGTAGATGGTTTTTTAATCACAGAAATGCCTAATGTCTATGGCATGGCCAAGTTTCTTACCTGTCCTTTACCAGCAGCCAATTATGGCTTGTACTTCTTCTGGACCAGGATTGTTGATGGGCTTCTCCTAGTACTCCTGCTCTACTCTCAAATCTTGGCAGTCTCTTCATATCTGAGCAACCAAGAAGGGTTCTCTCAGGTCTCCTGCCCTGAAGAATACCTGGTGGACATCCATGGAAAAGAGATGGCAAGTACATGCAGATACTCCTTGTGACTGGAGCTCCAGGACTGTCACATGATTTCATACTTTAAGTACTTGCTTATCATTTCAATTGTTTTCTATTTAATCACATTTGTGGTGGCCGTCTCTTTTTCCTGTGCTCTGCCAAAGGTGAAATAGTTTTTATGTCCCACGTCTTCCCCAAGGACTTGTCAATTCTTTGCAGTTTACTTGGTTATCTTACAATGTCAGCTCTCTGATGGTCTGAAAAAATTTAATTTTGTAGAATTATTTATCTTTTTTCATTGTTTATGGTGAGAGTGACATTTTCTTGTGGCTTTCTTCATCCTAAGCAGTAGAACCCTCCAAAATTTTATTCTTGAGATGCATTCATGTTGATACTAGCAAGTGTAGCTCAATAATTTTGACTGTCATACAATATTTTACTATAAGAATATGTCAGTTTATTTTTTCATTCTCCTGTTGATGAACATTTCAATTTTTTTTTCTATCTTGTTCCATTTTTATTCTATTTTTTATAGAGCAGTGCTGTTATGAAGTTTGTTTTAAATGTCTCCTGGAACACTTGTGCAAATGTTTTTCTCAGACATATACTTAGGAAAGGAATTGCTGAGTCACAGAACAATCCATCACTCTCTAAGTATTACTCTTTATTCCATGTCTTCATCTATGCTTAGTATTATCCAAATTTTAAATTTTGCCAACCTTTTAGGAATCAAATTATATGTAATTATAGTTTAATTTGCATTGCCCTGATTACTAATGAGGTGGAGTTTTTTTCCTCCACGTGTCTATGGGTCATCTTTGTAAAATGGATGCCATTTTTCTTTTGGGTTACCTATCATTTCTTAGTGATCTGTGAGTCTTTTGTATATTACTGATTATTAATTCTTTGTCAGTTACATGTATCGTACATATAGTCTTCCAGTTTATAATTTATCTTTTTACTTTTTTATGTCTTCTGAAGAACTGATGAATTTTAATGTATTTGGATTTAGCAATCTTTTCCTTTTGTGTCTTATTTAAGAAGTGTTTCCCTGCTTCAAAGTTGTAAAGACATCTTTATTTTCTTCTATAGGGTTTAATGTTTTGCTTTTTACACTTAGAGTTTTTAATACATTGACACACTAGAAATTTTTTTTTCCTTGGGGCCATGGTGTTTTATTACAAAAATAGAATAAAAATTTCAAAAACAAAATGATCCTTTCTAATTTAATGAAAAATTTGTTATTTTTTATTGTTTTCTTTGCATGAGTTATATGCAACTTGAAAAATAGTTCTCTCAGCTACCGAGGTGAAGAGATGTGTGAGATAAAGACATGGCTACCCATTTATTCAATGGTCGTCTTTAATGTTTTGAAATTTCTTTCCATATGCTTCATGAGGCCCCAGGCTCAAAACTAGTGTGAGTTAAATACAACTTACATGGCGGTTAATGTGTTAATCTACTTAGCATTTTTTTTTTTTTTTAGTATGTAGAGTGTGAAGTGTAGGAATTTAATCTCATTTTTTCCCCCCATATGGATAACCTAATTTCCCTGCACCATGAAATGAGTAGTCCATCTTTCTTTTCACCTCTGATCTGCAGTACTATCTTTGCAATATATCAAATGTTTGCATTTGCTTGGGTTTATTTTCAGTCTCTCTATTCTGGGCCGTTTTCCTATTCATCTCTGTGTTAATACCATGCTATAGCTTTATGGTAAATCTCTTTAGGAGGGCCTTTGCTATTCTTGATCCTTTGTTCTTCCATATAAATTTTAGAATCATCTTGTTAATTTATATAAGGATCTTTACTGGACATTATATAAGAATTACGTTTTATTTGTAGTCAATTTAAAAAGATATTTTTTATAATACTGAGTATTCACAGACAAAAAAGACATGGCTACCCATTTATTCAATGGTCGTCTTTAATGTTTTGAAATTTCTTTCCATAAAAGGCTTACACGTCTTTCATTTGTTTATTCTTGGGTATTTTGTAGTTTTTGTTGCTATTGTAATGACATTTAAAAAATATTATGTATTACTCTTTGACCTGTAAATGAAAATATAATTGATTTTTTTTATGTTGATGTTATATTTAGAAATGTAGCTCAATTCTTATTCACTGTAATAAATTTCTTTGTTTTGGTTCAAAATGTAAACAGATCATATCAACTATGAATAGTATTACACCATATACAGTATTTATTTTTCTTGTCTTTCTGTGTTGGCTGGGGTCTCCAATACAAGGATGAATAGAAGTCATGGCTGATGTTTCCTTTTCTTGTCCCTGATTTTAAAGAGAATACTTCTCAATGTTTCACTGTTTAGTCTGATGTTTGCTATAGGTTTTTTGTAGATTCATTTATGATTTTAAAGAAGTTACATTTTCTCCCCTAGCTTTCTAAGTTTTTGATTACCTGGCAGAATTTTATGTGTTTTTTTCTTCTTTGTTCCATGAATGTGATAACTTATATTAATAGCTCTTATAAAAAACCATTCTTTCATTCTCAGAATAAATCTAATTCAAAATTGATATTTTATATATTTTATACATTTCTAGGTTAAGTTTGCCATTACTTTGGGGGAAGTTCATCTATATTCATGATTAAGATCAGCTTGTAAGTTTCTTTTTTTGTATTTTCCTTGTTCTTTGTTTTCATAGTCATATTATCTCATTAAATAGATTGGAGAGTCTCCCTCCTTTTTTTTCTTTTTTTTTGTGTTTTTGTTTTGGAGACAAGAGTTTCCGTCTTACATGCTAGTGTGCAATGGCGTCATCATAACTCACTGCAACCTCACACTTCTGGGCTTGAGTTATCCTCGTGCCTCAGCCTCCTTAGTAGCTGGGACTATAGGCACATGCCACCACAGCAGACTAATTTTTCAATTTTTTGTAGAGGTGGGGTCTTGTTCTTGCTCGGGCTGGTCTCAAACTCCTGACCTTAAGCAATCCTCCCAAGTCAGCCTCCCAAAGTGTTACGATTACAGGCATGAGCCACTGCGCCAGGCTTCCTTCCCTTTTTGTTTCTTCTTTCTGGAAGAATTTACAAGACAGAATTGTCTGTTCCTTGAAAACTTAGTGGATCACCTCTGAACCCTATACCTAGAGGTACTGTTGGTTTTTTTTTTTGGTTTTTTTTTTTTGAGACAGAGGTCTTGCTCTATTGCCCAGGCTAGAATGCAGTGGTGTCATCATAGCTCACTGAAACCTCAAATTCCTAGCTTAAGCAATTCTCCTGCCTTAGCCTCCTGAGTAACTGGGATCACAGGCAAGTGCCACCATACCTAACTAATTTTTTAATTTTTTCTTTTGTAGGGATGGGGGTCTCATTATGTTGCCTAGGCTTGTTTCTGTGGGAAGATTCTTGTTTCTTTATATATTAATTTTTAAACTTTTCACTTTTAAACTTATCACTGTAATTATAAATAATTATAAATTTACAAGAGATTGCAAAGGAATGTATGGAGAAATCCTGCGCATATTTCCCCTGGCCTCCTCCAAGAATTTGACATGAGTACAGTATATAGAACTTACTCCGATTTCAGTGGTTATACAGATACTCATTCATGTGTTTGTGTGTAGCTCTGTGCAATTTTTCACATGTGTAGTCTTGTGAAACCACCGCTATAATTATGATACTGAACTGTCCCATCATGGCCAGACTCCCTCACGTTACTCTGTTACAGCCTTCCCCTCCCTTCCTCCCCATTTCTGGCTCCTGGCAGTCACTAATGTGCTCTCCATCCCTGTTATTTCATGAGTATTATGTAAATTAAATCATGCAATATTCATCCCTTTGAGATCAGCTTTTATCAGCATAATTTTCTTGAGGATCATCCAAGGTGTGTGTATCAATAGTTCACTCCTTTTCATTGCCGAGTGGTATTTCATGGTATGGATGTACCACAGTTTGCTTAACAATTCACCCTGAAGAACATTTAGGTAGTTTCCAGTTTTTGGCTATTAAGAAGAAAGCTTAGTTTGTGAACTGCTTTCTGCATGAATATATGTCTTCGATTTCCTGGGATAAGTGCTGTGGGAAAATTGTAGACTACTGATTTCAGTTCTTTAATGGTAATGGAACTATTCTGGGTGTCTATTTCATCTTGAGTTTGCTTTGGTAAGTTATATTTTTTCCTAGGAATTTGGCAATTGTTTAAGTTTTCAAATTTATTAGCATAAAGTTCATAGTATTCACTTACTACTTTTTCAATCACTGCTATTTCCACAGTCTTTTATAACTATTTTTTCATTCCTAATATGGTTTATTCTTTTTTTCTCGGTAAACCTTATCAGGGGATGGTTTTAAAGAACCAAGTCTTGGGTTTGTTGATCCTCTAGATTGTTTCACTGTGTAAGCAGTAAGTCAAATATGTCAGCTTAGGGGAAATAAGTTTAAAGACGTTTTCATTGTTTTTTCTTCCACTGTTCCTTTGAAAGTTTTCCAGTTGAAAAAAGTCTTCCACTGCTCCTGGTTGGAAATTCCGTCAGGCCCCATGACTCAGCGTTTCTCAGCCATGGCACTGCTCACATTCAGGGCCAGATTATTCCTTAATGTGGAGGTCTGTTCTGTGCAGAGCATCCCTGTCTTCTGTCTACCAGATGGCAGTAGCACCCCCAGTTGTGACAACCAAAAATGTCTGCAGACATTGTCAGACGTCCCCTGGGGGACAACCTCAGTTGAGAACCACTGCCGTGACTTTTATATTTAGTCTCAGAATACATAAAGTCCTAGAATAACTTTTTTCTGACCTTTTAAGTTGAATGCTTAGTTCATGAATTTTCAGCCTTTTTTATTTTCCAATGTAAGTACTCTTTTTTTTTTTTGGTTGTTAAGAGATTCAGTGAAACTTATTGCTTAATTGTAGTAACTAACAAATTTCAGATATTTGATTTCTTTCTTTCTCTTCCCTTTACAATTAGATTTTATTTCTAATTTTCCTTTTACCTCATACTTAATCTTATAAATGACGACTGGTCTTCCCAAAATAGCATCTGAAGAATACACATTAAAATAGGCCAGTGATTATATTCATGGAACAGCTGCTTTGGGGTAAGAGCTGTGGGCTGTACTGATAGAGGACTCTTATTTCAGACCACGAGAAAGGATGGGCCTGAGGAAGAAGAAAAGGAAGAATGGGAGGGAGCCACGAAGTGAAGAGGGAGCAGTGGTGTGTAAATCTATCTGCTTTAGACATTAGAGCCACAGAAGGGAGAGGATGGATTTCGTTTGATACAGAAAGAAATTTCGGGGTGAATCTTGCTGGGGCGGATGGCCGACCCTCCCCTTACTTGGTTGAGAGGAAAAGCAATACAACAGATCAGATCGCCGTCTCTGACTGGTGTTCCCTGGATGACCAAGGAAGTGTGTAGTCCTGGAGGAGGAAAAAAGCCTGGTTTCTGGGTCTGGGGCTGGCTGAGACAGAGTTTTCCCTACTTCAAGTCTTTAAGATGGGGCACCAGTGAGCAAATCCTCCACCCCCGTCTCGCTTTCTTCATAAGACACATGTGTCCTGGGCGTGCTCTGCAGGGTCCCACTGGGCTACGTTACTGTGTCATTATCGTTCCTTGACATTTAGCAGGAGGACAAGAAGAGAGCAGCAGGCAGAGGAAGGCCTCCAGGGGCTGCTTGGAATATTAGCTTGGGATGAAAACCCAACAGGATTAAATTATTTATTGGCTTTTACCCAGGTCTATAAGGAAATTATATTGTTTTGTTGTTTTGGTTTTTTTGCAAGAGAGGGAAAGAGGGAAAGTTCCTCCTGAACAGGGATTAAGACCAAGCCCTGTTGAAAGGTGGGAAGGGGAGGCCAGAAGAGAGTAGATTTTAAGGTGGTCAGTACTTCAGCTTCCTGTGACATTTGTTTTTCTGTTAATTCTTGGCATTTATATTGCTGTGATCAATTAGCCCCTCACAATGTCTAGTCCATTGACCTTATCATTTAACTATCCTATGGTGCCACTGGTCACCACAGGGACACTGCAAAGTTAACATTTATAATTTTGAATTACCTAAGTCCAGAGCTGGGGAAACGTTAAAAGGCTTACTTTGGATAACCTGCAGCACGTTAAATGATGAAACCTTTGGGGAGCTTTCCTTTTCTGATCACTCTTGAACTTTGAAAGCCACGTTGTAATAAGCAAAGGAACAGAACCCACCCTGCACAGTGCTGGTGTTCAGGTGTAACAAAATGTCCCCATGAAAGCTTGGGAGATCACAGAATCTCAAAGCTGGAAAGGGTCTTAGAAGTCATTGTATCAGCCAGGATTCTTGGCTACAGAAATGGACTATGGGTGGCTTAAGTAAAAGGGAATTAGCCAGAATGCTATCGAGAGGGAGGCTAGGGAATGAGGCTTGGGAATGGAAAAAACAAAGAGTGCTCTGGAGAATGGGGGAGAAGGAATTACAGTAGTACTTTCCTAGGAGGAATGGTCTCTGCTCTAATGAATGCCCTCTTAGCTGTTCTTCCTGTCTTTCAAGGCTCAGTCCTGGGAGAAAGGATCCAGTTGGGTAAATAAAGAAGGATATAGATCCTTTGGCTGCTGTAATGGGAGGTGTGGGTACTTGGAATTACTTTTCCATCAAGATCACACCAGATACTGAAGAGGAAATTCCCCTGGAGAGAACAAGGATGCTTTTAGGAAAGGGGAGTAGGTGAAGAGAAGCCATCCGCTCTCCCTCCAACAGAGGGAGGAAAAAGGAAGAAGTTAATTATTATAGTAGTTCAACCTCATTTTATAAGTGAGAAAATTGTGGCTTAGATAGTGATATGGCTTGTTCAAGCTTAAAGCTAGTGAGAGTCCAATCCAGGCTGAGAACCTGAGTTTCCTGGCTCCTAGCCTGGTGTTTGCTTCAACACCAGATGCCTTTGGAACCCACGGCTATCAGCCTTACCTGGGTGTAGTCACCAGAGTCTGGCCTAAGTGTTGGCCATTCCACATGTATTAGCTTTGGGGAGTTTGAAAAAGCACTTCATTTAGACCCAGGTTTTAATTGAAGGGGCAACCATTAATGCCTTTGCTTTTAATAAAAACTAGCTCTTATATCTATGTTTTTTGCAAGCAACATCACCACCATCTGCCTGAAGAAATCAACAGCTAGATGAGGAATGTTCAATGAAGTGTAGGACTTTAAATACCAGAAGAAGATCACAGATAATTTCAGGGATGCTGTTCGTTCATCTTGAGGAATGGGATTTCAGTCGGGTAGCCAACCCTCCTTGGTGATGGATGCACCTGGTCCTAATTAATCGAAGTCAGTAAAAGCACACAGGTTGTCTGGGATGCTGTGGCAGAAATCAAACTCGCTGGAGAAGCGGATGCAACTCCAGACAGTTAAGAGCTATGGTGGAAAGGAATTCACCGAGAGCTTGGAAGCACACAGCTCTGGTCAGGGTGCTGCAGAAGCACGAAGGTCAAAGAGGATCGTATGGATTCACTTTGCCTGTCCTAAGAAGCTTGTGGGCTGCCCCGTGAACAGTAAACATGTGTTTTTGAGAAGCAGTGGAGGTTGACTCTTCTAATCCAATATCAGGGATGAGAACAGGCCTAGGTTTAATAAGGGAAAGCATATGTCACCCCAAACCCATGTAAATAACAGCATGCAGTTTTAGGAAGGTTACTGATGTGCTGACTGAGGGGAACATGAGATCAAATGTCTCAACCCTGGTAAGAGGCAGGCATGGACACACACCTAACCTGCTTTAGAGAAGCAGGCTTCAGCTTCTCTCCCAAACCTCTCTCAGCCACCTTTTCCCCCTAAATCTCTGTGTTATGTCTAAACAAATTCTCTTATGAAAAGTAAAACACAACCCCAGAAACCAAAACATAAAAAGCCTGGCAAACAGCCAACCCACACAGAGACCTAGGACTTGAACTCCATTTCAGTTTTGATTCCTTAACAGAGGAAGCAGTGATTGGACTGTAAGCAACACACACCCATTATCATCAGACCTCATAAGCTTAATTACAGAGAAACTGAAAGCTAATAATTTTTATGCACTGTTACATCCCTAGGAGGCCAGTTACCATGGAAATCTCGCCTTCCTTTCCTTCTACTCAGAGCATATTTATATGGAAAAGGAAGAGAAATATAAACACGATGGAAAGATTAAACAAGACAAGGCACAGTTTGCTACAAATATTTTACATTTATTATAAGAATACAGTAAAAAGAGGTTCTGCAGACCCATGGGTGGTAATTGGTCTATTGCAAAAGAAAGGCAGGCTATTCAAAAATGGTCTAAGTTTACAAAAATGATGAAATCATGTCTTAAAATGTAGAAAACAATGAAAAAATATCCTATAATGTTAGCCAAGGTTCAAAGTGTATTTCTTCTGAATGTAAAAACTAACAAATAAATAAGTGTTAAATACAGATCTGAGTTAAAAATGATAAAAGATAACTAACTGCTTTATATATTTAGCTCTTATTTTTAGACTTGCTTACAAAGCCACATAAACCCACCAAAGCCTTGTTTGTGTGTTTTACACTCGAACCTTCCAGAAGAAGCACCCTATTTCCAGTGTTTCTTTTATCTACTTCACAAATATATTATTTTAAAACAACAACAAAGATTAAAGGTGCTTTAATCTGACATTAAATGGACCATACACTGGCACTAAAAGAAAACTTTGTAAACCACAGGAGTACTTTGCTCAAAATGCTGCTTGCAGGTGGAACATTTATACCATTTGGTGGCTGAGGTCCCCACTCCCACACCATCATCTCAAACTCATTTTCTATCAAAAGGAAGAGGAAGTAACTCATAAAAATCACATTTCCACAACCACTCACTATGGGCCTGTGCCAGGAAAAGGCAGTGCCCTAGGCTAGAGGGCCCACAGCTAAATGGTTTGGGCACCATTTGTACATTGTGTCTTTGCTTTCAATTTGCTTGGGTTCTTGAAGAAGTAAGGGCTATTCTTGGTTCTTTGACAACTTAATATTCTCGTGTATTTATCTGGCCTTTCCCTATGTGGTTGTATAGCTGTGACTTTAGAGCAATCTTTTACGGCACTCATCAGAAGTCAGACAAAACCAAGAAAAACACACACAAAGAAAACCATAACGTAAAGCCAGCAGAATTCATCTTACCCCCCACCCCACCATATTCAGTTGCTCAATTAGGCCACCAAATTTAATATATTTAAGCATAAATTAATCATAAAATCTATAGATGTCTGAGTAAAGGAGTTGTTTCAGTGAGAAATCTCAATGCTCTGTGGAGGAGAATGATGGACAGAAAGGGCCCATTGAAGTATGCTCCTGACCACTGGTCCATGTTGAGTCTGATTATGTCACAGGATGGAACCGGATAACGGATATTTTGTAAAGTAAAGTGGAATGTCAGCAAGTGAAAGGGAGGTTCATGTCTTTGGCCACTTTGGTCATGAATTCGAAATAATTGAGATTCCTCCTTACCAGTTCCCCTTTATCTTTGATTTGGATTTGATGTGATGCTCTGAAACTATATCTGGGATTGAAGTTAGAACCATAGGATTACAAAATATACTTGTTAAGGGAAAACAAGTGAATCTTGTGGAACCAATCTCTTTGACACTAAAGCCAAAAACAATGAATTCCATTAGAACGTGTGTATTTTGTGCAGTGTATGAAAGGCCTAGAATCTAAGGTGGAATTATGACACATAAGTTCACTTCTGTTGAAACTGGTCTTCCGATTGTGGGTGAAGCGAGGCAATTCAAACTGACATGCGACGGGCCTCTGCAGCATCCTATAGCCTAACTACAAGAACTGCTGTACTTTGGGTTAGGAGAAAACATTCAAAGTCGTATCAAGCATGGCTCTGAGCACTTTGCCCTCCACATTTGCTTGCAACAGTCTGGCATTTCTTAAGAGGAGGCAGGTAAGTTTATTCCACATCAAAGTAAAAGAAAAATTCCTATGTAAGTGTTTTGCTTTTGTATTTTCTTCTGGGTTTAAAAATAAAAGCATGGATTGGTAAGCTGGCAAAGACTGCCAGGATGGCCCTTTTACCTAAGATTTCAGTAATATCAGATTCCAGATTCCCTCTCAGCCCCTAAAGTTTTAAATCCAGGACAGTTAGAGACCTGAGCCCCTACTGGGGGGAATCTAGTTTTTTGCTTTATTAAGATTGTTCAGGTAACTCAAAAGAAAACCCCAAGGTTGTAGTATTTGACAGAAGCTACATGAAGAAAATATTAATAATGACAGTTTGGACTCACAATTTCTTTCCATACCCAGATTTTTGCTGCTTCAATCTATGAATTGGGATTTCTTTTTTAATGGACCTCTTAGATTTATCCTTTGTTGTTTAGAACATTGACATTTCTCATTGATATCTGTCCTATTTTCAAAATAAGGTATGGTCTCCTGTGATAAGATGAACTGCTTGAGTGTTTATAGTTTTTGCAAGGGTGTTTTAACTGACAACAAAGGGGTAAAGTGGTGTTTCTATTGTCTGGTTACAGTTCAAAATCTGGCTTCTTAATATGTCACCTAATATGAATCTACTTTGGATAGCATTGAAAATGTGCTTGTTCTGATATTAAAGACGTATTCTTAGCAAATAGGAAAAAGGTGTGATGTTTGGCTTTTTAGGAAGGGTACAGCTTTGGGGAACTGTAGAGGAGAACTGATGTTTTCATACAGTGATGCTCCGGGGTCTGTAAATCTAGGTAGACTGGCTTCTTTTGAACTTAAGGCTCACGTTTGTCACCCTCTTCTCTGAAGCTATGAAAGAAATCCTTTAACATTACACAGTTGAAATACTTCCAGACATCTGCTAACAAGAGGAATGTGAAGGAAATAACAAACACTATTGGTATAGAACAGTGGAATGGAAGAACTGAGTACGTCCAGGGGTTTAAGGCAGAGCAGTATTGTTAGTGTTCAACATTTCTTCAGTGGGGTGTGGGAGGTCACCCGTTCAGCTTACTTGGCCAAGTCAACAGGCTGCTTCCCTGGACACAGCTACTCACAGGATCTTGCTGTCCTGAAAAAATCTCCCAAGAGCCTCTACTGCTAGAGCCACTCATCCAACACACCTAATCATCCTGTCTCCACATCAAGGACAACAACCAGGTCATCTTTGCATTCTCAGCTGCATCCACCATGGGGCTTCTCGCACACTGCGTGTGCAGCCAGCCTTGGCAAGCAGGTGCCTCGGCGTTCCCTGTAAGGCGGGGGCCCCTGAGCACTTGGGGAGAAACTCTTTGGTTGAGGCCACTCACAACATTTTTCAATACAAGCTGATGATCAAGGCTTTTCTATTTTGGTAAATCAAAAGATTGAAAAGCTGAAGATGAGACAAGGAAATACCATACCAACCAGAAGTCAAAAATGCTGGGAAAATGAACACACAGCAGCATTTATGGCACTTGAGATGGTAGATGGTGAAGAGCTTCCCAAATGAGTAAAACTGAGGGGAAACATAAAATTCCACTACCAGGGTCATTATGATCACTTAGAACAGTTTATTACTTTGTAGAACACTTGCATCTGGTGGCCTCGATGATGTCTGGGAAGATAGTTTAGAAATTCAAGATTTGAATCTCTTAGAATGAATCCCAAGTATTTTTGTTTTGGGGTTCTTACAAATTTGCTGACAGGAGGGAAGCTAAATCTGTCCTTCTGTTACAAATTTGTAAGATATTTTTTTCTTTAATAAGTGAAAAACAGGAGCATTCACAGCAATTTTCCTCCAGTGCTGGCTACCCTAGATATGTGTGCCATAACTCAGCTTCCCACTGCTTAGAGAGTGGGCTGAGCCACCATCGTGTCTGCAGCCTTACATAAAAACAGAGCCAGGGTAATTCACATTCAACAGTGGCTACCTCGTGAGATTATAAGGAGGATAAAGAAAATCAAACCAATATTTAATTCAGTGCCCTTTAAGAAAATGCTGTAGAGACTTGAGAGGCTTGTAGTATTTAATAGCATGAGCAGGAAGCCCCTCGACCCCCTTTTTGAGGATTAGTTTCTCTTGCTGATACTGCATTTAATCCTCGGAAGGTTAGCCTTCCAGTCATTTTACGTTGTTGCTTTGTTGTGGCCCTTTATCTCCTCTCAACCTTCCCTTCCCGAGGTCTCTTTCTCTGCCTTTCTGTCTTAGCTGAGCCCTGCTGCACTCGGACTAGCTTTAGGATGTTTCCAAGATTCCTTTCCTTCAAATGTTACTAGTTTAAAGACAGGAAATATTGCTACTTAACTGGTATTTTTCTGTTTCCCCAGAGTAGAGATCATCACAGTAAGGTCCCTCTGTGGGAAACTCTAAGAGCCATTTAGCTAACCTTAGTTAAACAGTGAAATAGGGCGACCTAAGTGTGCTCTCATTTAGGAGACTTGAGCCCAGGTTAAGCCCCGCTGCAGCCAAAGATTTCTAATAAAGTCTGAAAAATCAGTGATCTTGATCAGTGATCAGAAATATTAAATATAATTACTGCAAACTTAAAGAGACTTTGGGTAGTCTCTCTGAAAAACTTGAACATATATGACCAAATCCGTTAGTGGGGAGCACAGTGAGTGTAAGTGGTGCCCAGCGCAGCAGCGTCTCTGAGCTGGGATATGAAACTGCTCCTAACACAAGGGAGAAGTATTTGTTCGCTCACACCGAGGCCCACATACTGGCAGGTGACCAGGTTTGCCGCTTTTAGTTCTGATGATCTTTTTAATTTTCTATAGGAAAGGATCTGGCCTTGTGGCACTGTTTTCCTTAGGCTTCCTAATGACATTGTCCAAGTCTTTGTCCCACTTTAATTTTTTCACACTGTGTAGGGCTGCATCACCCTGCCTTGGAATAACTGGTTCTTTCCTCTTTTGCCTTTGGATACGCTTGCCTCAGCACCTTATTAGCAGATATACTGAAGCCTATGCTCATTACTATTTAAAGTGACTAAGAATTTAGCACAGCAGGATTTTTCTACCACCTAAGAATCTCAGTCCTTATTAGGTAGCTAAGTGATTCTTAATGCCTACACTTAACAATTCAGAATTTAATCTTTGAATCAGTATGAAGCAGTAAGATGGTTTTTAAGGGGTACTAAATATTTCCCTTAAATTGAATCATGGCTAAAATATACAGTTTATATACTCTCTGTATTACAGCATTATTTTTTAAAGAAGAATTTTATGGGACTGTAAGACTGTACCAATATCTCCTTCAAGTAGGTAATCTTGGTACATAAAATCCTGACATTTTAAGTCAGAGTATCTTTTGCAGAAAGAATACATATTTCTGGATCCTTCCAAATAATACAGTATTTGGACTTTACACAAAGCTAATCAAAACAGAAAAAATATATTAAAATATTTAAGAACACATTTCTGATACGTATAAGCAAATTGGAGTTAGTAATAAAAGAGGTAACACTTTATTTTAATGGTAAACTTCCATGCTAACTTAATAGTATGTGGAAATGTAATATAAACTCATTTTCATATAAAATCTCTGATCCCATTTAATTATCAATACATACAGAAAACATTTTTTCCTTTGTTGCTCTTGCTCTTTTTATTTTGCATTGTTCTGTGTTTCGTGTGAGGGCTTTGGCCACCTAAATACAAAAATCAGTCTTTCCAGGACTCAGAACATTACTTATGGACAACCAATTCTGATAACCATCTAAAATAAAGGCAGTATGTGTAAAAAGGAGAGGACCGAGGGAAACAAGCCCTTTTCAGAAAATATCAATCTTGAAAAGACACATGGCCACAAAACAGTGTGCAGAGAGTATACCAAGTGAGGTTTTCGGGTATACTCTTGAAACATCTGACGGCTCACAAGAATTAATAATAAAGTGGTGTAACTGAGATAACCCTGAACACAAGTGATGTAAGATCCAGATAGTTGTATTGTTGCATTCTGATTTTTGTTTATCCCACTACAAGGTCCTCAGTCTGCGGCATATATTATAACTAAAACATTTTCTTCTGAACACAATCTAGTGATACTAACCAAACCTTATAAAACTATATGGTAAAATCGAAATGAATAGACAGGAAAAACCATATCATGGTTTAAAGGAAGTTAAAACTATTTCAATGACAAAACATTTTGTTTTCTTTTCAAAATAACCTTAAAATGAAGAACAATTGGGAAATCTATGTTGAACAATACCTGACACAGTTGGGTTCCTGGTCTGCACTGATCTGCTAGTAAGATGTTTCAGTAATATTGTATTTGTGATAAAATGGTAAATTATGGAAGGGGAATTTTATTGCCTACATTAAATTTGGGAGATAAGAGAAGTAATTACATGGGGCCTAGTGGCACGATGGACTGAAATAAAGCCTCAGTTTCTGAAAGTTTAAATAAAACCTGCTAATCCTGTATTATTATTTTTCTGGAAGAGAAAGAATATGTTGGCTTTGGGAAGTAACCTTAGATTACATGGAATACAAAATTAATTTTAGTCTTCACATGTTGGTAATAAATGTTAATTTGACATTGAAAAATGTCTTTCCTTGAAAAATGAACTACCTAAATGTTTCTCATAAAGGCTCTTTGGTGGTTCAAGGTAGAAAAATGCAGGTGAGATACAGACTGTTTACATTTAGCCCTCTTCCCTCATATTAATAAATTTAAGGAATTATGAGGAAGTATACAGTAGTGATATATGCAACTCTTAGATAATCCATCAACAACACAAAGATTTATGACTGGACTTATATACATCCAGACCAGTGGAAATTTTGGATTTTCCAAATGTATTACAACTGCGTTCTTACTAAACAAGTCATAGGATTTTGTGCATTTCTGAAGCTTCCTTTTCCTGCATCAACTTGCAAATTCAGAACAGTATTTATATGTGTGCTTTTTGGATATGGATTAGCCTCCTAAAGTACATAATTCCAATAATTATCAGTGACAGAAGGGATGAATAAATTATACTTGAAGCACAACAAAATTAACAGTAAAAAATGGTTTGCATAAGTTTTTCCCAATGCATGCACCTATGTAAAATTTAACATTCTATACAGCTGATATGATCCTGAAAGACTCCCAATGAGTTATTAATCTTGAACTATACCACTGCCTGCTTTGGGACAAAGAATAAAATAGAATTTAAATGCTGCAGATGTCATGATGTTTTGAAAAGCTTTTTAAATTTAAGCACAGAGTTACGATGTGAATTGCAAATTCTGACAGCCTGGATGAGTGAAATATCAATGCTGTGTTCATTCCTTATGCCAGTATGCAAGGATTAAGCTTCAGGTCTTGTTCACAATATTAAAGCCAAAACCATCATTCTGTCTTTTTGCTGAGAGCTTAGTGTGAGGCCACTAAGTGATAGGAGACTGTTTTCTTTAAACAGACAAAGAATATTACAGAGATTCACTGGGTAATACTGACAAAAGGGTAGAAATGTCCCATATTATTCTTTTGAAGGCTGGCGAAGACCACAGCACTTTATCTTAATTCATGAGTCTGTGCTTTGATTTAGCGTAGAATGTGCCCTCAAAAGAAAGTTCCATTTATTTATAATATTTGACATAGGGAAAACTGTGCTGATTAAAAAGAAGTTGCTTTGTATGTTGCAAATATATTTTTGAGGAGAAGTTTATTATGCTTTCATTTTAGTCTGAATGTACTAATCATTAAATGTATATAAAATCTGCAAGGAGATTGAAATGATAGACACAAGTCATTTTTCTCCTCAGTATCGTCCTTTTCATACTCTTTAAAGTACCTGTGGGAGTTCTGCACAATGATATTCATAGGGAGCAAACAGCTGGAAAGGGCAGGAGGAATTTTCTGTTCTAAGATCTTGCAATGAATGCAGACCAAATACTCAGTAAGGTGATATTTATCTGGACACAGGCCTGAGAGTTTATAAAAGGCTTCCAGGCCACGTTCACCCCTGAGCAGGACCATCTCCCACACACGTGTTTCTCCTGAGAGGCAACTATATACAGATCATGGGGCAGGTTCACCTGGATACAGCTTAGATTCAGCTCAACAGATCCTTGTTTTAACTGTGTCGCATTTCATCCACAAGAAATACCTCCAGCACTGTGCTTGTTATGCCTGGCAGCTAATACCAGTGTCCAGGGAGCAGCGTAAGGGTCAGGGAAGGTGGAAAGTGGAGATGGGAGGGCTGGCCCTGTGTTGTCTCCCTCGTTACTACCCACTTGACTCCATTCACATCTGCCTTGCACCTTGGTAGTGTGTGCATGCACGTATGCACATGAATGCATTGGAAAACAGAATCACGAAATTCTGACAGCTCTGGAAACTGGTACAAATGAAGGTAATTACATTTTGGGATGCCTCCACTACGGTGAAGACACTGAACTAGAAGTATGCTGTTATTGCTGTGGATTTTCTCTAAAAAATTTGTTGCTGTTAAGAGGGCTCGCTCTATGAACTCCTGAAACATTTCTTAGGACCTTTTTGCTGAATTTGGACCATAAAGGGACATGTGTATATGTGTGTTTATAAAGGCATAACAACTGATAAAAAGGTGGATTTTATATTTTCTACTTGATCACCATTCTAGCTGGTCTTTTCTCCAGACCACTTTCTTGTTCAGACTTGCTTCTCGCTGTCACAGCTCTCTATAACACCCATTAAAAGAAGCTGCTTCAACTCTAACAGCGTGCCATTTGAAGACATTTCATGCATTATTTTCTAATGCCTAAAGGAGGAAAACAACTTTACTAATAATGCAATAGTGTGGTGATTCTTACACTGGGCTTATTTCTGGCAAGAAAGAAAAGAAAACCCTAGGAGGTCCAAATAATTCCCCATATAAAATTATGTTTACAAATATAATCTTGCCTTAGCAGAGTAGAAAGCCAACTGTGGTTGGAATGTGTCCTGCAAACATGGCATTACCAATGTAGTTTATAGCACCAGTTAGGTAGGGTCAGTGGCACAGGACAGCAGCCCACAAGCTGTGCCGAAAGTAGAAACATCAATAGTCCCGGGTGTGAAAAAGATCTTTTATCCTTCACACAGCTAGAGCCTGTGCTTTTCTACTTGCAGTGGCTTGAAATGGCAGGATTTAGCTAATAAAGCTCTTGGTAGGGCTATTTCTTTAACAAATTTGCCTTTGACATTTTTTTAAGTAGAACATATTTTTAAAAACCCAGTTAATAAAAAACCTTAGAAGACGGTTGCAGGTAATGTGGCATAAACTCATCGTTAACGAGAACAACAATATTAATCTACTGGAGGACAGAGTCCTGAAGGCTGAGTTTGACACTGTTCTGTCACTATGTGATTTTCTTCTTGATGATAGTGAGCTCTTTCTGAAGTTCACTGAACTTAGGGCGGTTTTCAGGTTTATAATCCCAACATTTCATCATAATTTTAGAAATGTCCTCTGGACAGTGCTGGGGCGCTGACATCCGGTATCCTGAAGACCCAAGAGAAGAACAGAGAATTTAGAAAAGATTTAAATAGTCACACAGGGCACTGTGCAGTTTTTAAATTTTAGTATCTTGTTTTATACATACATAGAAACAAACAATCCATTTCAGGGCACGCTCATGCAGAATTCAATATTATAGAGCCATAGACTCACCTTCTAGTTTAAAGAACGTCTTTTTTTGTTCCTTTGTCAGAGAGTCTGATGTAAGATACAGCATATACAATGCATATTTTAGTTGCTCCAATATTTGCTTTCAGAATTAGATGCTGTGGGCAGAGTTTTAATAAATCATCCCTACCACCTATTTTTCAAGATGAGGATTTAATAAACACTAATTCAATAGTGAAATAAAAATGAATATGAATCACATTCATATGCCTGGCACTGTGTGTGGAAAGTAGGAAGGAAATTACAAAGGCATCCTCCAATACCTGGTTCGGACAGTAAATGGCACACCCCTGACGATGTTATGCCAGGCAGGGGAGGGATAGAAGAAAAGCCTGTAGCTCTCTACTTTGAAAGTGTTGGAATCCTTTAAATGGTGTGTGTGTTTTTGTTGTACAAGATCTTCCATGGGGTTCAAGAGAAGATTTATCTAACATCTCTGCTCTCTACGTTTGTAACCCCCCTCCCCAGATGCACATGCTGCCTGCCCCTGGGGCTGGATGTGAACACTGACCACCCGTGTCTTTGGCTCACCTCTTTCCACTTGCTCTCTTGCCTGTTGATTTGTCATTCCAGGGTATGGACAGACCCCTAAGCTGAAGGTCTCCCAGAGGAGGATGCCAAAGCTCCACACATCACTCTCAGAACTGTATCTCCCTGGAAGAGGAACAACCACCATAAGCAGGTGAGGTACAGAGGACAAGTAGGTGGCCCTTTCTGGTCAGGTATGTCTATGTCAATTACATATTAACATACAGTCATGTGCCACATAATATTTTGGTCAATGATGGACCGCATATAGTAGTCCCATAAGATTACAATAGAACTAAAAGTTCCTATTGCCTACTGACATCGTAACCATCCTAACATCATAGTACGATGCATTACCTTTTCTATGTTTAGATACACAAATACTTACCATTGTGTTCCAACTGCCTACAGTATTCAGCAACATGCTGTACAGTACAGGTTTGCAGCTTAGGAGCAAACAGGCCCTATCCTACAGCCTAGCTGTGTGGTAGAGTACACCATCTGGGGTTGTGTAAGTACACTCTATGTTCACACAATGGGAAATTGCCTAATGACGCATTTCTCAGAATGTTGGTAAGTGGTGCATGATTGTATTAAAACTTGCCAAAGGAACTCAATAGCTACTCTTCCTATTCTCTTTAGTGGTTTTACATTCCAGGACTAGTAATATTATCAATTAAATGAACAGTCTTCAGGCTGCTAGTTTAACCAAACTAGCTTCCAAATCATTCCCTCCTGACTCCCCCGTGCCCCTGAACAAATATTCAGCCAGCATACAAGCTTACTTTCCCTGTAGTATCTGAATGAGATGGATGGTTTATATAAAAAAGATATACATTTGTACACATCAAAGCCTAGGAGATTAAATAAGTTGGATTCCTGCAATTTTGTCTTCTGCCTGCATCATTTTCTTTCCTCTAAAATTACAAACAAACTTAAAGCAATAAGGAAAGTTCCTTAACTTCAATTTTTTACTCATCACTGTTTACAGATATTCTTACATGCTTAAAGGTCTCATTTTCTCCACTGATAGTTTCATTTATGGAAAATATATTTTTCTGTGTGTTTTGAATAGAGTGGAAATTAACATAGCCGGCTGATAAAAACAACTTCCTTAAATTACATGGTGCCTTGTTTTGTCAAAACATCTTGGTGCACCTGGTTTACTGAGCTATGTGAGCTAAACTCTTAGAATTTTTTGGGTAGTTTTCTAGAGAAGCACAGAGATAAAAACCAATACAAGATGTTTTCTGGAGATGGATGTGAAATCAAGGGAGGGGAAGCAGAAAATCCTTTCTAATCTTTAGCCTCTTCAACAAGCTAAGAGTTTCCTAGATGTTTTTAACATAGTTATTTACTTTTACATATAAGGCATATATTACCACAACTAAATTCCTTTTGCAGTGGTATAAAAGGCTTCTTAAATGATTTCATTTTCTCTCCCTCTTGTAGCTTCCTGCCTTAACTCCAGGATTTGTAAATGCCTCTCCTCTAAAAATGCGGTATTGCTGTAAAATAGGATGGCCTTTTCTCTTTCTTAAAAAAGATACATAAAATGAAAACAAGAGTTATGCCTGCACTATGAGAACTGCTCTGACGTCAGAGTTTCGAGTGTACTTACTGATTATCAGCTCCAGCTGTGTGAATTAGCTTCCTTCTTAGTAATTATGGACATTCACTATGCTGTTTGGTAAGAAGATTAATTTTCATGTCTGGATATCAACTCTTTTCATGTTTGGCATCCAATAATTTAATACTTTTCATGAAAGTCATTCAATGGCTACAAGTTAAAACTAATTCTTTAAGAAAGTATAAGTTGTCAAATATCTTACTTTGTGATGTAACATCTGGGCAGAGATCAAGAAATAAACCAAGATCTCACTCCAGAAGTGAAACCTTATAATCCTGACCTTTGAACCTGGTTTTGCTGGATGATTTTAACTGGCCAAGAGTAACTTACAGTTGTATAGCATTTTGCTACTTTGCCATGTCTCATTTGATTCTCACAACATCCTGCGGGGACGATGTACTATCATTCTCACGTTACAAATTAGGAAAGGCAGGTGCAGAGTAGTGGATGGCTTGCCAAAGGTCACGTAGCTAGTGACATAATTGGGAGATCTCCTGAAGAGTGATGCAGGACTCTTTTTACTAAAAATCTTGCCGCCTCCCCATTTCAAAGTGCTTATTCTCAGCCATTTATGAGAATGGTATGAAAATATGATAAGCGTATCTGCCTCTAGGAAAGGGAATTCTGTGGCTGGAGACGGGTGGGGGAGAAGTTTACATTTCATTGTAGGCCCTTTAGTAGTGCTTATTTTTTTTTTTAAAGCACATACATGCATAATCTTTTCAAAAGTTAAATAACAACAGTAAATTGAATTCTATGGCCCTAAGACACACTTCATGGGAGATTTGAGCAGCATTTTACCTATTCTGAGGCAAGAGTGAAGAAAATCAGTGGAAAACACCCTTGGAAATGAGGCAAAATCTTACCATCAATTACAAAATAATATTTATACAAAACACGAAAGAAGTAACCAGAAATAAGGACTTTCATAAGATATTTCTTCTTGTTAAAAAATGCTAGGATTTAAGGCCAATCATCAATAATTTTAGTCTGAGAACTAAAACTACTTCTCAAGGTTGCCATGAGAATGCTTAGAGTTTCTTTTAGGAACTCCCTCATTTACCACTATAATTTCTTCTTCCTTCTCATCTAAATTGTTCTGTTTCACAAAATTATAAACAATAATAAAGACTGCTAAAAAATGTCCCTCACTGCTAACAAAATGCTTTATTTAGGTCTGTTAGAGGTATTCAGAATTAGAACTTCAATTTATAAATATAGTGCTTTAGTCAGCTTGAAATTCAACTAAAATACACTGTGAAGGAGAGGCAGAATTTTACTTGGCATAATTGCTTAATAGCAAGAGGACTTTTAATGGCTACATAATGCAGAGAATCTGGCAAACTGGGTTAAGAACAAATTCTGGAGGGCTGGATTTTACTGGTAAGACTTTAGGGACTCCTAAGTCCAGTTATATCTCCCTCAGGTGCTGAAAAACCTTCTGTGTAAATGTGTTACAATCCTGTTTTTTATCCTATGATTGTTACCCTTAGTAATGTAATCCTACCTAATGTAATACCGCCACCCCAAAGAAAAACTGTTATGAAAAACAGCAGGTCTGCTGTTTTCTCTAGATTCTGAGGAATAGTGGACTTGGTTTGCAATCAGAAGAAAGCTCACAAAAGCCTCTCTTGCTAGGGGTGAGTATTAGTATCTTGGGATATCTGTACCAGCTACAACCGACTTCCAAACCAATTACATTCAAAAGCTTTATCTGGAAAAAATTTGGTATTAATATTTCCTCAAAAGGCTACACATAAAATTACTCCATAACTCCTGGTATATAGCCAGGATAACTGAAAACAGGTACCTGTGCACAATGGTAGCACTATTCACAATAGCTAAAAGGTGAAAACCGCCCAAATATACAACAGATGAATGAATAAATTGTGGTACATGCATACAATGGAATAATATTCAGTCTTAAAAAGAATGAAGTACTGATACATATTACAACATGGATGAACCTCAAAAACATTATGCTAAGTGAAAGAAGCCAAATGCAAGAGACCATGTATTGTACATGAAATATTCAGAGTAAGTAAATCCACAGAAACAAAAAGATTGGTGGCTGCCAGGGGTTGGGGAGACTGCTTCATGGTTACAGGGGTTTATTTTGGAGTGATGGAAATGTTTTGCAACTAGAGAGGTACTGGTTGCACCACATTGTGAATTGTACTAAATGCCACTAAATTTTTCACTTTGAGGTGAAATTCATATACCATAAAATTAACCAAAACGTTTTTCATTTAAGGCATTTATAACTGCTTTAACTTAATGCCTCAATTAAAAATCATTTTTTCATTTTAAATCAAAGGATCATTTTATGATATTTTTATTCAAAAACATACCATGCCCACTCACCAATTCATGGCTTATATGCTGCTTCCCTTAATGACAATGTAATTTCACTTAAATGTAATTTCTAAATTTCCCCCCTAAATTCTTGAGCTGTTGTCCATCTTGTTTTGGCCCATTTCATCCCAACCACACATAATGCAAGCTGAATTTAATTCCAATTATAATGATACATGAAAATTCAAGTGAAAAAAAAATCCCTGCTGTTTTAAAATTTAATTACCATCTCCTTTTTCCTCAAGATTTATACCAGTTCCAGAGACTGAGAGGCAAAGAAACCCTGTGTCATTTCAGAGTAAGAAACTAAAGAATTGACTTAATATTTTAGGAACCTAACATTAGAAGAGGTTATTGGACTAATTATTAGACATTCAAAAGATATGCTCCAGAACCACTTTGTGTATAATCTGACAAGTAAAAATAATCTTTTTTGGATAAAATGAAAAATTCTCTGATATATAATCATATTTAAAAGTGCTTATAAGTATATCTACCTTTTTTATCTAGCAATCTTACATATAGGAACCTGATCAATAATTTGTATTGATTCTCAAAGGGTTCTGGTTTTGTTCTATCCCTGTAATATTGCTTATGAATATTTTGTGCTGATGCAGTCCATTTTTACCACCAAAAAAGGAAACCAGTCTATTCTTACCATAATTAAGAGCTTCTGGTGCTGTCCATTTAATGGGAATCTGCTTTAAGCCAGAAGATGAATATACTCCACCATCCTCCTGACGAGACATTCCGAAGTCACTGATTTTCAGAACATTATTTTCACCTACTAGGCAGTTTCTTGCAGCAAGGTCCCTAGGTTACAATAAGACATAGAAAATACCTATTAAAACAAATTGAAAGGCGCTTTCAAACTTCCACACTTTGCATTTTTACATTTGCAATGTATTTATAATGAGGTTAAGAATGCTTGTGATTTACCAGTCCTTCCTACCTTTTCTGTCATAGGTAAAAATCATCCATAAGAACATTTGCATGTGGAACAGGCCACATGCTGGTTTTCTAGGCACCACATGTATTTCCATTTAAATAGGAAAACACTGATTCTAGGGTTAAAAGAGAACATCACAGAAGAAAGGCTAAGCAAACTTGGCATTATTTCTCCTTTGACTGGCTTTCCTATGGCAGCATTTCCCAGCAGTACTTTTTGTGATGACGAAATGTTCTCTATCTGTGCTGTCCAAAGGTAGCCATTTGCCACAAGTGCTATTGGACACTTGCAATGTGACTAGTGTGACTAACAAACTGGATTTTTTATTTTATATACTTTTAGCTAATTAAATTTAAATAGCTGTATGTGGCTGGTAGCTACCAAAAGACTAGCATGAGCCTCCCAAAGGGTAGAAAATGGCTCAAGTGCCAGAGCGGTTGGTAACTCTTGTTCTACTGCAGCAGGCACAACCCTGCATGATAATCTGGCCCTGTCTCTCACTTCATCTTGTTTCACTCTCCCCATCACTCACTATATCTCAGCCATACTATGCTTTTTTTTTTTTTGTTCCCAAATTCAGGATGAATTCCCTGAATGAGGCCAGCTTGTTTCCACCATAGAGCCTCTGCACTAGCTGGCTTCTCTTCATTCATTCTTATCTCTAGTTCCCTCTCCTCAGAGAGGTCTTTCCTGATCACCCTTTTCTGCCATGGAATACAGCAGTGAACAAAACAAAAAGCTTAATTCTAGTGGGGGGCACGTTCAATAATCAAATTCATATACGGTCATCCCTTGGTGTACCGTGTGGGATTGGTTCCAGAACTTCCCTTGGACACCAAAATCTGAGGATGCTCAAGTCCCTGATATAAAATGGCATAGTAGTTGCATATAACCTATACACATCCTCCTGTATACTTTAAATCATCTCTAAATTACTTATAATACCTAATACAATGTAAATAATTGTTATACTACTGTATTGTTCAGGTAACAGTGACAAGGAAAAAAATTTGTACACGTTCTGTGCAGACACAACCATCCATTTTTTCCCCAAATATTTTCTATCTTTGGTGGAATCCATGGATACAGAGGGCTGTATATAACAAGGATAACACATCATGATCAAGTGGAGCTTATTCTAGTAATGCAAGGTTGGTTTAACATTTGAGAAGTAATCAGTGTTATTCACTAGACTAACAGAATGTAGGAGGAAAACAGGTGATAATTCCAATTAATGCAGAAAAAGCAATTTCAACACCCATTCATGATAAAACTCTCAACAGACTAGAAATATTAAGGAACTTTTTCAACCTGACAAAGGACATATACAAAAAATTCACTGACTTCACACTTAATGGTGAAAGACTAAATTGTTTTCCACTGAGATCAAGACAAAGATGCCTGCTTTCAACACTTGTACTCAAAGGGATGTCTATTCTGGAGGTCCTAGTCTTTGAACTAAGACATAAAAGAAATGAAACTATTTGCTGATCTGATCCTTTTTATATAACAGAAAAGCTCAAGGAATTTTCATAATAAGATCTGTAATAATAAATGAATTTAGCAAGGTTAAAAGATTAATATACAAAAAAGTACATTAGCAGCAAATAATTGGAAAATATAATAAATTCCATTTACAGTAGCACCAATAAGGTGAATGCCTACAATAAATGTAGCAAAAGACAATTAAGTTCTTACAGTTAAAAGTATAAAACTTGACTGAAAAAAATCATAAATATGTAAATAAATGGAAAGATATTCTTTATCCATGAAGAAGACTATCAAGATGGCAATTCTTCTCAAAGTAATCTATAGATTTAAAGTACTCCCAATCAAAATTATAGCAGATATTTTTGTAGAACCGGATAAGCTGATTCTAAAATGTGTATGGACATGCAGGGTTCTATGATAAAGTAATTTTAAGAAAGATGTACAAAGTTGAAGGACTTGGCTAACCTGATTTCAAATCCTACTAGGAAACTATAGTTATCAATACAGTTTGGTATTGGTAAAAAAAAAAAAAATATATATATATATAGCTGAATTGAATGGAATAGAGAGAAGATCCAGAAATAGATCCATATGTATATAGTCAACTGATTTTTTTTTTTAATTGACTTTTTGACAGAGGTACAATGGCACCGTAGCATGCCCCTTCCAACCTTAGTCAGTGGGCCAAATGCCACTTACTCTTGGTGAGAATGAGTTTTTATTCACTGTAGCATTTTAGTCATTTATGAGATTTCATTGTTAGTACTTTCCTTATAGTAATACCTACGTTTTACAACTACATGTACTTCTGTTGTCGTAACTATCTTCATTGTACCACCAGCTTAGAGATTTGTCCTCTGAAGTGAGGATTATAGTTCTGAGGGGCCCATTTAAAACTAATTTAATTTAGAGATACCTTGAATTCATTGTAAATAACATTTCGATAACATTTACAGAAAATGCTACTTCCTTTGGGCTGTATTAAGTTCAAGTGAATAGAAATAGTATCTTTTTGAGATAATCTATGAATTAAATAAAACCTTAGGCCATAAGCATGCACTGCATACTCAATGTTTCCCTAATATTCTAATAAGTATTAAAGAAGATAGGAAAAAGGATATGGTCTCTGGGCTGAGAAGCTGACAATCTCAAGGCAGACATATACCCTTCTTCCTCCTTTTCTCTCCATTCCCTTCCTTATTAAGCCTACTATTGCCCAGTCCTGAGTCAGACACTCTAGGAGACACACTAGCTTTCCCTGCCTCTTCATGTAAGAAACTGCTAGAGAACCACCAGTGTGAGCCTGTGTATTACAGATAGCAAATCCTGTAGAAATTCAGAGGTGAGAAATCCCGTAATAGGCTGGCATTGTCATTCGCAGAAGGTATCAGAGATAGCTATATCTCACCACACGCAGAGGGATATAACAGCAAAGGCTGCTCACTGCCAAAAGGAGATGGAAATGTTCCACTTATGTCTGCTGAGTAATCTTATTTGAAGATTCAAAGTCAACCTTCAGAGTGTGTACCATAGTTGTCTTACGAGTCATACAGAATATGAGATAGGCTAATTGAGGATCAGATGAGAACAGAGAGCAGTTACAGAAACTCCGATGCTAGCAGGCAATGTAGATGAGTGCATTTTCTTCACTATCTGGATAGCTATCTGGGTACCTTGTTCTGTGGCTGTGTTCACTCTCACAGCAAATACGCAGTAAGCCAGGAATAACCATGAGGCTGGCTGAGCCAGTGTTCTCCTTTGCAATGCTGCTTTGGCCCAAGTTGTTTACTACTTATAAGCTATGATTCTACAAAGTCAGGATTTATTCCCCATGTAGAAAATGAGTTAAAGAAATATTTATCTTTTTTTTTTTTTTAAATATAAGAACTGTTTCTACCAGGTCTGGATAATACTGAGCCACAAACAACTACTAGCACTTAAGGTGAGAAAACCACTTTAAGGCCCTGAAGTTTCCTCATTCTGATTAAAACCAACAACCCAGGTAGTGGGAAATAAATGGAGCACACTTCATTTGCTTTACCATGTTCTGATAAAGCGAAGAGAATTATAATATCTTATTATTGCATAATATATATATATATTTAGACACTTTAAGTGTATTTTGGGGCACAGTATAGAAGCACCAACTTTTAAAAATATAAGTACACATTTTTTTCTAAGGATTTTTGTATCATTTATACACAAATACATGCTCTTTAAAAATATAAATAACACTAAAGAATATGACCAAAAGTAAATATCCATTCAGTCTTTGCCAATCCCATTCAAGACCCATTGTTACAAATTGATATACAGCCTTATTCAATGCAGGCTTTAGTCGTACGTTTCTTGTTCTGACATTTACTCAAATATCATTTTTTGTCCTTTAGAAAATGTTACTACTTTCCTCCATACAGGCCAACTGTATTGCTAGGCAGATTTATTTACATATTTTTATATTTATTGAGAACTGTGAGTACATTTTTGTATTTTCTCCCTTTTATTCTTAGTTGACACATAAATAATTATACATATTTATGGGACAGTGATATTTTGACATGTATATACAACGTGTAATGATCAAATCAGGGTAATTATCATATCCATCACCATTATCTGTGTTGTAAACATTGAAATCCTCTCTTCTAGCTTTTTGAAAATATACTATAAATTATAGTTAATCGTATTCACCCTACAGTGGGGCAGAATACCAGTGCTTGCTCCTCCTATCCAGCTTTTGTATCTATTAACCAGCCTCTTTCCATCCTCCTCAATCTCCCACACTTCCCAGCCTCTAATAACTACCATTCTACTCTCTACTTCCATGAGCTCAATTTTGTTTAGTGCTCACTGAAAGAACGTAGTATTTATCTTTCTGGGCCTGACTTATTTTACTAAATATAATGTCCTCCAGTCTCATCTGTGTTGTCCCGAGTAACAGGATTTCATTCTTTCTTATGGCTGAACAGTATCCATTGTTTACACGTATCTGTGTTTTCCTTATTTGTCTGCTGATGGACGTTTAGGTTGACTCTGTATCTTAGCTGTTGTGAATAATGCTGCAATAAACTTAGGAGTGTAGGTATCCCTTTGATATACTGATTTTGTTTCCACTGGAAAAATGCCCAGTAGTGGGATTGCTAGATTACATATTCTATTTTCAGTTTTTTGAGAAACCTCCACACAGTACACATAACGGTTGTACTTACATTCTTACCAACAGCATATGAGTTTCCTTTTCTCTGCATTCTTGTCAACATTTGTTATTGTCTTTTTTTTTCATTTCAGCATATCATGGGGGTACAGATGTTTAGGTTACGTATGTTGCCCTTGCCCCACCTCTCCTCCCCGAGTCTGAGTTTCAAATATGTCCATCCTTCGGGTGGTGCGCATTGCACTCTTTGTGTATGCATATATCCGTCCCCTCCTCCCCCCTCCCTATTTTTTGTCTTTTTGATGACAGCCATTCTAACTCGGGTGAGATGGTATCTAATTTTGGTTTTGATTTGCATTTCCCTGATGATTAGCAATACTGAGCATTTTTCATGTATATGTTGTCTTTTGAGAAGTATCTGTTCAGGTCCTTTGCCTGCTTTTTAGTCTGATTATTAGTTTGTTTGCTGTTGTTTGAGTTTCTTGTATATTCTGGATTTTAGTCCCTGCTCAAAAGAATAGTTTGCAAATATTTTTTCCCATTTTTCAAATTGTCTCTTCACTCTGTTGATTGTTTCTTTCGCTGTGCAGAAGCTTTTCATTTTAATATATAGTCCCATTTGTCTATTTTTGTTTCTTTTGCCTGTGCTTTTGAAGTCTTAACCGTAAAATCTTTGTCCCTAGACTAATGTCCGGAAGTATTTCCCCTATGTTTTCTTCAAGTAGTTTTCTAGTTTGGGGTCTTATGTTTATGTCTTTAATCCATTTTGAGGTGATTTTCATATGTGGTAAAAGCACCAACTTTTAAGTATTACATCATTTACCAGCTCTTGGACCTTTAGAAGTTTACTTAACCTCAGTTTTCTCATTTGTAAAATGGGGCTAATAATAGTACCTACCTCATAAGGTTTTTAGTGAAAATTAAATATGGAAATTGCTTAGTACAATACACAGAAAATAGTAAGTGCTTAATAACTGTTAGCCACACACAGATATAAAACTGCACTTTCGGCAGAGCAAACTTGAATTTAGCCTCAGAAACTATGTGTTGGAGAAGCAATGTCTTTTTCTCCCTTCCGATTAGAATAAACTATTTGACAACTTTCTCTTCATATGAATATAAAAGCCATTCAATTTAGTTCTCCTAGAAACAACTTATATAGTATTTACTATGTGTCAGGCACTATTTGAAACACTTTTCATATATTAAGTCACTTAGTAATTACTGCAATTATGATCTCCGTTCCTACAGATGATGAAACCGAGGCCCAGAAACTTAAGTGACTTGCCCTGGGGCACATAAGCAGGAATTGAACAGCAGTCCAGGCCCAGAGTCTGTAATTTCAGCCACCTTTTAATAATGCCTCTCAATACTTCTAGTACTTCTCTTTTGGAATGTAATCTAACCATACCTTAATCTGCAGCCAATGGGTATAACTTCTGAATTTTAAAAAGAGTAGCCAAAATTGTTACCTTTAAGAAAGGAAGTGGCATTTCAGATTTCCTTCCACCTCCAAAAAAGAAAAAAAACACACAAAAATAGCCTATATATTAATAATAAGCATATGAAAAATCTGTTTTCTAAAGGAAAAGCTGAATGTCACCAACTGCTTTAAAACATTATGAGTGTTCTGATGGAAGGAGAATGGGACAGTCTGTAGCTTGTTGCAAAATTTTGCATACAGTAATAGAATGGAACCATAAGCTGTCTGTTAGAGCACATCAGGAAACTGAGGTTGGGCGAGGTGGGGTGCCTCTGGCAGCAGAAGGGGTATGGGACCTTGGGTTTTTATACTGGTCAATGCCGGGGCCACTCCTTAACTGAAAGTGATAGGATCAGAGATTGACCAAAAACAGATAACCAGCCGGGTTCTTCTGCAAGTCAGCGGTTGCTTATTTCCACTTTAGAATCTACCTTATATTTCCTCTGAATAAAATACATGTAACTATGAAAATCTCCCTACATTTTTCATTTCCAGTGCACTGCTGACTTTACTCCCAGTTTACTGTTCATCATATTGTCACTCGTCTCCTTTCTTCCCTTTGCAACCTCCTTTACCACACTTCATACCTCTCCCTGGTGGGGTCTGTGCCCATTATTAATGAGGCGCTTATTTCTAAAAGAAGCCCCAAAGGAAGCCTCAGGTGCAAAACTGTGAAAATTAGTCCCATTATTAAAGTGTGCCTATTTTCTTTCTTTAAACAATTGTTCCAGGGCCACGGACTTCTAGGAGGATGGAAACAGAAGTCCTGCCTCTAGTGAAGGCAGTTATCAGCCAGGTAAGCAGTGAGAGAGCATCATTTGTGCTTTTTGCTCAGGGTTGGTCTAATGCCCTATGGGTCCATAAGATGAGAGCCAAAGACTCACTGTTCCTGAAGGATCTCTCCTACTGCCTGTCAGGACACTCAGCAAGTATCTTCATGTGCTTAAAGCCACGGCTAAACTGCATATGTGTTTCCTGTGGGGAAGGAGGCACATATTGCCACTTACGGTTTTTCACAAATTATTTGAAAAAATAATTGAATAGACATGATACAGTGGGGAAAAAGAAGAGGAAAGGGATAGTTGAATAGTACAGGGAACTGGTTGAGAGGAGCAGGCCTGGGTAAGGCATAGTGGGCTCCTGTGGAAAGTCAATTTAAGGGTGTGATAGGGTGTTGGGTGGGGCAACATGTGGATGTAGCTTCTAAAAAATCTGTATACGGCTAGTCCTAAGGTGTTTATTGTCTACCAGGTTATCAACAGCAGAGGAAGCTCCCCACTGGGGACTTGGATGCCCTGACCACTGAGTCCATTGATTATACCGGAGCAAGGCTCCACTGCCTGCTCTGGAGAAATACAAGACAACCAGGTCCTCTCCTGACACGGTGGACTGAGAATCATTTCTAGAAGATAAGTAAATCATGTGGCTTTACTTAAAATGGTCATGATCAGCACATACAGAAGTGAGTTCCCTATAAGAGAATTCTGGTTGGACAAGTGCAACCTCCACAAATTCCTTTATCTTAGAAATCATATTCTTAGATAAAGAAAGTGAACTCATAGTAAATGTGCATATTGAAAAAAAACTCAGAACCAAACACATAGTGATAATACTTGTCTTAAATTTACCTGAGAAACTCAAGGGGACCTTTCTTTGCATTTAACTACTGCGATTAATCTGGATGGTTTATAGTTTTGTAAAATGAGTACTGTGTTTGTATAGTCAGACATAAATCTCTCTCACTCAATGTTTCTTCCTGTCACCTGTGGGCATACTGTGAAATGAGATACCAAATCTCTAGAGACTATCTCTGGGTACAAATTTTAAATAAATATTGATCTATTGGTAAATCTCTTAATAAATAGTCTGGTCTAGAGGAACTAGGAGGGGGTGTCGAAAACATTGACGGAAAGTTAATGTTTTAATCTCTTCAGTTCACAGAAATATACCAAATTCCAATGGGTAATTCAACAATAAAACTGAGCTCTGTCTTAAGCATACACGTGAAAGGCCAACAGCTGTCTGAAGCTGCAATGAAATGCACTGCAAGGACCTGGCCCCAAAGTTAGCTTCAGCACTGATGGCAAGAGCCTCTACTTCTAAAAGACTTCTGGAAGGGAGATTTAAAAAATATCAACCTACTCCCATTCTGAGAGTGTAAGAAGTGAAAACAGAAGCCACTTGCCTGGGTAACAAATAATATAACTTAAAATATTACACTTGGATGTGATAAGTTACTCTGAGCAATAGACAAAAAAGTGAGGAAACCACTCCTTACTGAATAGCCATCATGGCAATAGCTATCATTATTGAGTGCTGTATATGTGCCCTGTACTATTTTAAATGTTTTTCATATTACCCATGCTCTGTCAATATTAAATGTAATGGGTAATATGTTTTTCATATTATCCATGCATACTAATTTGTACATTAAATACATTCCACAGATTTTTTTTTTTTCCCAGAGGCACTTATACAAACATCTGCACAGTTGGAAGTTCTGGACTAGGGATTGGTAGACAGGCATTCTTGTTCAGTGTTTTCCTTAATAAACTGTATAAGCTTATACATCACATCTTGGAAATCAGAGCACCAGTTCTCGACTTTCCTGAGCATGAGGGTTGCTATATAATGTCAAACAATTTTACGATTCCTTTATACCACACATCCACTCTGATGTCACATGTTTTATAAAGGCTGATAGCATAAATATAACATGATGAAAAGCTATTAAGAATTCAATGATGTTTTGAATTTAATTTGTACTCTCTTAGTCACGACGGTAAAGTAGTACTGCATATAGACATATGCAAGATATTGTTTCATCCCAAGTGTGCTTGATGCACACTTGGAACACTTGCAGTAATTTGGAAGAACGAGGGGTCCATGGTCCACCAGCTGGTAGCCAGCATTTGGGCCTTTCGATGGTAACATTATGTATACTCTAGGTTAAAGGCATTGTCCTCCTGTAGATGACTGGATGAATCTAGTGGTGGTAGATGGTCCTGGTGAGGAGTTTACCATGATGCTTGTACATTAGTGAGTGTCAGTAGCTAATGAATGCAAGTAACGAGTGACTCTCCAAGTGGCCAACAGTCTCTCTCACCCAGGACCAAACTATCACAATGCAGGTATCCTCTAGCTTGCTTCTGCTAAATAACAGTGGGTTACAACCAAGAAACACTTCCCAACACTGTATCAGTAACCAGTTATTGAACACCTATTACATTATCCCTAATCCTAACAATCACTCAGAGGCATAGATATCTCTCTCTAAAGATAAGGAAACAGGCTTAGAGATTAAATGACTTGCCCAAGATCACATAGCTGGTAAGTGGCTGAGTATGAAATCTGTCTTGCTCCTAAGACCATGTTCTCTCAGTTTTCCACAGTGTTGGGTGTTCTTTTGGTTTCTTTGAAATACTCTTCATTTTGCTTGATGAAAGTCATACTCTTTAATCCCGGAGTAGATAGATTTCTGCCATTTTGTTCCTAAGACTTGTTTTCTTTCCCATTTAAGCTTAATGAAATAGCACCCCTGACTTAGTGCTTCAGCTATGGAATATAGGATACATTGAGAGAACTAAAATATGCATTATTTTTTCTTTTCTATTTTGTATAAAGGCACATAACAATTCTCCATAATCACTTGTTATGGTTTATACTCTCACAAAGTGATACACATAGTCACAGTAAGGACTAGATTAAGATATAAAAGGCACATAAAGGCACAGAGCAACTGTGTAATCTGCGATGCAAAAGGTGCCATAATGAGCCTCAGGATCATTTAAATTTTTATAGTCTGCAAAACGTTCACCTACTAATGAACAAATACACTCTAATTATGGTGGAATGCACCTAGATTTAAATACTGAATGATTTGCAGATCATGCAGTGGTTAAGTCTTTGTAGGATTATCTTCTCTGTGCAAGTGATACCACTAACTCTGTACTTTGTTAAGAGGGTCAATAATGGACTACATCTCCTAAATTCTCCCTGCCACACAGAACTACATGGCCAACTTGTGCTTTTGGCTCTGGTTTGGTGATGCCTAATAGACTCCTAGGCCGTACTCCTGAATGGAAGATGGAAAGACAGTTTCATCTGGCATACTGTCACAGAAAGTGTCTTGAGAATAGTTTTGGCCTGATGTGCAGGGAAACTGCCTAATCATATTTATTGTGGCACCGCTATCCTGTTAATGGAATACACTTTTCAGTATTTAGAGGAATTCAAGAGAAGTAATGATTTTCTTTTATATAGTTCAACAGTTCTTTCCTTGCTTCTCATTTAGATTCTTTTAAAATGAAATTTTCATTATTCCCATTTCAATTTCTAATGTTGCTTTCTGTGTCTATGAAGTGATATTCCAAGTGACTTTATAATAAATTTCCCTTCAGTCCTATGATTGCTTACAGTGTACAAAATCCAAATAGGAGAGTCTAAGTTATGAATACAGGTCTATTTTATAATAATTCATTTTAATCTTGAAACAAAGATCTGAAATTCAATTTCTTTTCTGTCTTTATATATTTTCTTTCCATAGGCAGGAAAGCTTGCTTTATCTCTGTTCAATTTTAATTCTGCATTATGTTTGATAAGACTTTATTTTTTGTGATATTACATTAAGACCTGATATCATATATACAGCTATTTTTCTCTTGTAGATTTACAGTTTCTAAAAATGTTTACCTAAAATATTCACCAAATATCCTTCTATGATTAGTTGTTCATCATTCTATGATTCGATAAAATCCACACAAAATCTGCATTTTGCATTCATGAAGAATCACTTATCTGAGCAAATATTAACTTTGCATATACATGTGTCCTTTTGGTCTCTTAATGAAATTTGCTAACTTGCAGACCATAGTTACATAAAACAAAAGTGTCTGAAAGACTCCAGGTGGACAAAATAATAATTTATATAAATGTAAAGGTTATTGTGCCTAAAGGATTCTGAAGAATTTCGACAAATTTACAGTAATCACAAAACCACAAGAAGAAAAATGTGACAGGTGTTTAACAGTACTCAGCAACAGCGTACAGCAATGGAGGGTGGGCATCACAGTATCTTGGTGAAATTTCAGGTGGAATAATTACCTATGTGAGAACTAGAGCACAAAATTTTTAAATTCTATGAAATATATCATTTTAGTGCCATGAAATGATATTAGGTAATAGTTGGGCTTTTTAGATTATTCAAAATATTTTCTTTCACACTTAATGGGTTCATTACAAAAGATATTTTAAAGGATACAAATGAAGAGATGCATAAGGCAAGTATGAGGGAAGGGGCTGGGAGCATTCATACCCTCCCCAGGTGCACCACCTTCCAAGAATTCCACATGTTCAGCTATCTGGATGCTCTCAAAACCTGTCCTTTTGGGTTTCTATGGAGGCTTCATTACATAGGCATGACTGATGAAACCATTGGCTATTGATCAGCTTAACCTTCAGCCCTTCTTACCTCCCCAGAGATTGGGGGATAGGGCTCCAAGTCCCAACCCTCCAATCCTACCTTGGTCTTTCTGGTGACCAGCCCCCATCCTGAAGCTATCTAGGGGCTGCCAGCCATCACTCAACTCTTAGCATACAAAAAGACATCACTTTGGAGATTCTAAGGATTTTAGGAGTTGTGTGCCAGGAAATGGGGAAGAAGACCAAATACATATTTCACAATATGACAGGCCACAGCCACAGTCTTCTAACTGGGATCCCTTACATCAAAAGGATATTTGACTAAACGATACTGGCACATTACTAGAATTCCATCAGTCATTAGCATTATAATTAGTCCAGTCAATCATACTGTATGAATGTATCTCCTAGGGTGAGGCCACTCAGGTCAGCAGGCTTCCATTTGAACTTGTCAGTTTCCAAATGCAGGAGCAGTCTCAGCAAACATACAGCTTCACCTTTTCAGGCATCTAGTATCATTGAAGTAAGAGACAATGTTGTCTCTTGCTCTGAGCCTCTTTTGAAGTGTTAATGTAATATTGGATTTCTGTCATCATATAACCCATTGGTTCATTTCTTTACCCTCAGTTACAATTTTTTCTTATTTATACTGAAACTCCCATCTTTGGAAGAGACATTGGGTTCAGCCACTGCACTTGTCTAGACTGTAGCAATGATACCAGTCCAGCAAGTACCTTCCTGTTAGTCCACTCTCATTCAGAGAGGGTAAGGTTACATAGGTACAGAACTAGTGAGCTATTTTTACTACCAGGCAACATAGCTGCATTCACTGTTAACCTCAATTTTGCCAGATGGAGTGAAGTCATAACCCACCCACATGAGGCCTTTAGGAATTCTGATGTAAGGTTTAAAAACATAGTTATAAAGTATTTTTAAGCAAAGTAATTAGGGGCTACATTTGCAAGCAGACTTTTCTTAGTAAGACTTTATTATTTTGGCACAAATGGTCATGAATCTGACATTAAATACATATCCCAAGACAACATATAATTTAGACTAACATGTTTAATGACAATGACGGTGGAGAAAAGAGATGAAATCATTTCAAGTTATTAATGAAACACTACTAAGAAGTAATGCAGATCAGTTTTTGTGTTCTAAAAATAAAATCCTAAGCCCTCCCACCGACTAAATGGACCCTTCTTGGCCAAGGGGACCTCAGAAAACCCTTAAAACCGAGTTCCCAGCCATGAAGGGAAGGGAGGTCACACACTTCCTTATACCCTCCTCCCTTTTGGAGTTTAGATGCAACAACTGATCAGCATTCATGTTAAAATAGAGATCATAAGACTGACAAAACAGACTCTTTATGGCAATAACATAGCAAATTATAAACGGTACCTAAGCATGTAAGGTGAAGTTTAAGTCATGCCTACAGGCCATCGATTTGTTTAACAGATCACTTTGAGAAGGTATATTGTGGCTTGCTGTATGATTAGCAGATTTTCTTATCTTAACTTGAAACATTCCTTTCTACTGACACCAAGCTTTTAGATAAAGCCTTATTACTTCAACCAATTACAAATTAAATAATCTCAGAATCCACTTATTACCTGTAAGCCACACCCCTTCCCCCAGCTTCAGGATATACAGCCTTTTTGGGCCAAACCAATGTACACCTTCCATGTATTGATTTATGATTTTACCTGCAATACCTGCCTCCCTAAAATGTGTAAAACCAAATTGTAACCCGGCTGCCTTAGGCATATGTTCTCAGGCCGTATATCCCTGGGCCATAGTCACTCACAGTAACTCACAATAAACCTCTTCAAATTATTGTAGAGTTTTTTTCTATTAACAACAAAAATCCTTACTATTTTAAACAGAAAAGACATACTTCCAAATTACTTTGCACTTTTTGCAAAGTACTATTTCCAATAATTGTATAATCATAGAATTCAGCTACTAAAAGTATACAAAACAGGGTATACATGCATGTGTGCACGTACATATCAACCGGACAGTCCACCATTGGTTCAACAGTCATTTATTGAGGTCTTACTGCTTACCACTTCCTTTGTTACACGCTGCAGATAAAGATAACCTAATTCCTTCCCTCAAGGTGTTTAGTTCTACAAGAAGAGATAGCTATGGGAACATATAGATTACAATACTGGAAATTACAAGTTTGAAGGTAATGCTGAGAGGTAGGCTCTGTGAATGATATGGCCCTATTTTCTACTTCTCCACCTCTTATATCTAAGCCAACCTTGTAACTCTGACCAGCAGAAAAATGTGGCAAAAGTGATATTATGACGTTCTGGAGTGTAGGCCTCTCAAGAGGCCTTGCAGCTTCCACTTTTTTCCACCTGGAACACTCCTGACACTATGTGTAAAGAAGTCCAGGTGAGAAATCACATAGTGAGAGAGGCCCAACCTACAGCCAGCATAAAATCCCAGACACGTGAGTGAAGCTGTATTATATTCTCCAGACCTAGTAGAGCTAACTATGACAGAAGCCACAAAAGTGACCCTAGGGAAGAAGAGCAGAAAACCATTCATCTGAGCCCAGCTCAAACTCTTGACTCAAACTGACAGAACAATAAGAAAAAACAGTTTTGTGTTAAACCACTATGTTTTGGGGTAGCATTTTATGAATCAATAGATAACTGGTACAACAGATTTATTAACAATAATGAGAATGATAACAGTGAGAATGGGAAGGACAGAGCTGGGGTTAGAGAAGAAAGAAAAATTATTGTTCATGAAGGGACTGGAGCCATGTTTCTTCTGTCTCATCCATACCTGATAGAAAGTTGCTGCGTGCACCTTCTCATGGGTGCAATAATTTCTCCTACTTGGCTTCTCATCTTTAACTTTGAATTTGTTTCTTATTTGGTTTTTTATGGGCTAAAAACTGGAATTTTTCCTCTTTTAAGCTTTTCTCTACTGATGTCTGCCAGGTTATTTAAATGGTATCTTTTTTATACACTGCTTCTTGGACTATCTCTGCCCCCAGCACATGATGCTCTCAGAGGGCTCTACCCTGTCCCAAGCTTCCGTACTACTTCCAGCCTAACATAAAGAGAAGAAAAGTAAAATTTAAATACCTGGCACATTGAAGCTAGTTAAGAGGTAAACTAACCTGAGGAGAACTGAGGGAATTTTGATATCAGATTAGAATAAATCACAAATGATATGGATAATGATGACCTCGAGTCATCCAGAACAGTTAACTATTGTGGAGGTATACCTGGTATTAGAATGCAGGAAAATGTGACTGACAATGTATTTTTCTTTTCATAAAAAGGATCTAAAGTTGGGGGATTCAGAAGGCCAGGAGATAAACTTATTTGATTCTTTCAAAAAAATATATATGTAGCATTTACTATTTGCCAGACACAGTTTTAGGATAGCCAGGGAACAAAAAAGATAAGAATTCATGTCCTCATGGAACTTATACTCCTCTGGTAGGAGCTAGTTAAATGATGCATCATCAATTTACACAAAGAATTACTCAAGGACCTGTTCCATATAATGTAAAGAGAGAATCTATAAACATGGAAGAAGTGGGGAGTAACAAGCTGCAGAAGCAAAGAGATGAGTAAGGCAATTGTGTCTATATAATTGGAGACAAAATCCTAGATAGCTTCAACATTATAAATAGAATGGTGGGAGTAAAGTAAAAATATGCCAAAGTTGTCGTCCTGTTCACACAGGAGAGATTAGGATTGGGACGTTAAAGGAAAGGGTGAAAGAAGCATATGCCAACCAACAGAAGGTGTGGCAATATGGAATGTGAGGAGAAAGTATCAATTAGAATAAAAGGAACTATTCTATATTTCTAAAAAGTATTCACCACAAAGATATGTTAATGATACTAAATGGCAAATGCAGCAAATAGTGAAAACAATAACAGGGAGTCTAGACACAGTTTGAGTTCCGGGTAAGAACAAAAGAAACACATATCAATACAGATATACAACTCTTTTAGAAGAGGGCAATGTACAAAACATGTAATGGATGAAATTCCAGTAATATCAGCACGAATGAGGACAGCATCAGAAGCAAATATCAAATAGGGACCAAAGGATCTCCTCCTAAGCAAACAGCAACTTAACTAACACTAGTAAAGGAAAATGGAGGCCACCTTTGAGTATTTTAATACTATCACTAATGGAAGAGAGGGTCATTCAAATTCCATCCATGTGAAAACAATCAGAGTAATTTTGGAATCACACACTACACTAGTGTGTGGTCTGATTATTAAATAGGCAATGATGTCATTTTGGATAGAAGTTGTGCTGCTTTTCTGCTCAGTTTATTTGAAGCAAGGCTGTTCAGGGCCTCTGGGAACACCTTATTGGGAGCAAATGTGTCTTTGAGAAAGAATGAGCAAATCTACTAGGACTTTCCAGCTATAATCTCAGAACCATTAATTTTTCTAATATTAACTGGTTTAGGTTTTATGTAGTTTAGATATTTTGTTGGCTGACTGTTAATACAACAATAGGCAAAACAACCATTACACAGATAAGGAACTGGATTTATTTTCTGAATGTTTCCATAATTCATTATATTAGCTATGGAACAGACATACAAACCTCATCAAATTTCCATGAAGCTATTGTCTGAAATCATGTCTGGCACCCAGAATAGTTGATAAAAGTTTTCTTTATATTCTGGATCATATTTATGTCAGATTATCAAAGAATACACTAAACAGTAATGTTTTAAAATAAATGATCAATATTTTATTTAAAATAAAATTGTATGTATTAAAAGTGTGTTTATTCTTTGGATAGTCGTGGAAGAGCAAATGCTTATTTTTTTACACCAATACCCCAAATTTTTTTCTCTAAAAATTGCCTTATCACAGTTTTTTCCAACAATAACAAAGAATTCCACTCATGATGAACTAATAATGGTTCAGGAAGATGATTCAGGAAAAGTCTTCCTGTTTCAAAAGATACGTGGCAGAGAGAAAAAAGCCCAACCTCAAAGAAGGGATCATTTGCTAAAAAGTCAAAAGCATGTATTGGATTTGGTAAAATATCAATAGTGTTCAAGAGAGTGACAGTCAAATAAACATTTTAGTTGATAACATGATTATGATTGCTGTGGACCAAAAGTCTGTGTCCTCCCAAAATTCAAATGTTTATATCCTAACCCCTAATGTGATGGTATTAAAGGAGGTGGGGCCTCTGAGAGGTAGGTAGGTCATGAGGGTGAGGCCCTCATGAATGGGACTAGTGCTTTATAAAAGAGATAGAAGAGCTTGCTTTCTCTCTCTCCAATCTCTGTCGTGTGAGGATGCAAAGAGAAGACAATCATAGTCATTTGCAAACCAGAAAGCAGGCCCTCACCAGGTAAGGCATGTGCCAGGACCTTGATCTTGCCAGTCTCCAGAAAATGTGAGAAATAAATTTCTGTTGTTTATAACCCACTCAAATCTATGATACTTTGTTTTTGCAGTTTGAACTAATACAATGATTAAGAAAAAGACAGCAGTGAAGAAAGTGGGTTTACACTGTATAACTAATGAGATAATCGAATTCATGCCCACAGGAAATTTTAGGATTCTAGCAAACAAGGAAAGGACAGAACCACCTTCGCTGGAAATATTAAAGAAAGGGTAAGGTCATTGATTCAGCAAATATTTCCTGGGCACGTAATATGTAGCAAGCACTGTGTAGTGTTAGACAAGACCAGGTTCCTGTCCTTAAGGGGTTTACAATGTGGAAGTAAAAAGCAGTTTCATGGAATAGATAACAGAAGTCAACAGAGAGCATTATGGGGCACAAAAGAGGAAGCAGACAGCAAGAGTATCAGAAATGCTTCTTGCTTGAGTAGAGTCTTCCTAAACAATTGTTTGCTAGGGCGATTATGTAGACATGGAAACCATGTTTGATATGACCTAGGGAAAAAAATCTCTTAATGTTTTCCTTACTTTAAGGATTGACTAAATCACTCTTCCAGTGCTATCTATATAGGATTTTATTATAATCAAATTAACATCATATAATTATCTGAACTTTTGTACTAAGTTCTAGCTAAAATCAAATGTTTGGTTGTTTCAAGATTTCACCAAGCAAAAAAATAAAATGTATTTTTCTAGAGGAAGGCATAGAAAAGGTATGCACGTGACACCTAAGAAAATCTTAGAAATACTACTAAAAATAAGAGGAAAGGGAAAAGGCAGGTAAATAAAGAAGATTTCCAAAGTAGTTTGACTTCTAAGAAGCAATGGGATAGGACTGGAATTGGAAAGCCAATGGAAGACGTTCTGAGCAGAAGATATGCAAAGCCAGAAACGAGGCAGATAAGCAAGAACCAAATGGTGGAAAGAGTCTGAAAGGGTCCTAACGGTGAAGGCAAGAGGCAGGCACCATGTGGGTCATAGATCTGAGAGCTAAAACAAGTTAAAAACATAGGAGAAAATATTTGTGACCTTGGTTGTTACAAAGCTTAGATATGGCACCAAAAGCATGATTCATAAAAGAAAAAAATTAGACTTCATCAAAATTAGAAACTTCTCCTTTTGAAGACAGATAAAGGAAAGGATAGGCCACGAACTGAGAGAAAACATTTGCAAAATCTAACAAATGCTTATAACTTAATAACAAGAAGACAATACCCTTAAAATACGTAAAGTACCTTAAGATTCTTATAAATATATCTCATCATTGTAAAGTTAATGGTGTTACTATTAATAAGGAACTTGGGATGGCATGTTACTGTGGATTTCTTTATATAGGAATATAAAATAATTTAGGGACCACATAGTCAAATAATTTGTTTTTAAGTTAAACTAAGCAAATATGTTAAAATATTGCCTCTCTTTAATTATGAAAATGCTTCTCAGGATAAGTTTTCTGCTTTTTAAAAATTATCTTGGCAGGGTTTTGTTCAGTCATTTCCACAAGACCAGCATCTCTTGTGACCAATATTTGTGAGAGAAAAGGAGAAAGGCTTGGTGAGGAATGAGAGGCTCCAGTATGGCCTTTTCTAATGGTAAACATCAAACTGGTCTATATGGGACTCCTAGTTTATTAATATCCATATAAAATAATGATGTGACTGCCTTTTTTTTTTCTTTAAGGGATTATAATGACAAATTCTTACAAAAGAAACAACTAGAACTCTTATTACTGAAACAGATTGAGTTATGGTATGAAATGTCATACAACTTATAGATTCCCTATTTTTAAAGATACTAACAGTACAAAAATGCCTTGAGAATAAAGCATTCCTGGAAAAGCACATACATATTTTAGACCACTATGAACATTTAACAAATTATTTCAAGATTTTTATGGCCTCAAAATTTAAAAATATTACAAAAGCATCCTATAGAAACTATTAGAAAAGGGTAATTACATAATGAACCTACGTACCACGGAGCTGGAAGAAGCACAATGCTACACTTTGCATTAAGCAATTGCTCCCATTTTTCCTATTTTTAATCTTATACATTCACTTTGCCTCTGATTTTTGCACTTGGTGCTTATGTATCACAAGTACCCCAAAGTCTTTAGTGTACCATGAGGAGATAGTATTTGAAAAAAGTCATCAGAGCAGCAAAGAATAAAATAATACATCAAGGTGTGGTTTTCCTCCCAACTCCCACATGTAGCATCCATCGGTCTTTCATGTTCCCAAGAGAAAGTTCCGGCAGTAGCGGTCTAAGCTTAAATTCAGAATTTAGATAGAAAAATTCTCAGCATGTTTTTATAGAACATGCTTTGGTCTGGTCCCAAAGGTTTATCTCTTCCTTCCTCTATGACCCAATTGACATTCTGCTTACAAAAGGAGACTCAAAGGTACACGCGATGTTGCTCAAGGGCTGCCAAATTGTGTCTACTTTAATTTTATTTTTCTAATTTAAAAATATCAAAGGCAACAGAAATGAAAACAAAATAGCAAGCCATAAAGAAGAGGTGACTTGAATCAGAATCGGAATTAATTTAGTTAGTATAGAGAACCAAAATTTAACAGCTCTAGTATGAATACCTGAAGTAGGGAAGATATTTTACATGATGGGTTAGTATTTTTTTTTGTTTTTTACATGTTATGATTGGATGCTTCCAGAACAGGATTCTTCTTATGAAACATTTACAGAAAGCATTTGCAATTATATATATACTATTCCTTTAAGGAAAGTTATTCAGATACTAATATAGAAAGGTGATGAGAGAAAATGGACTGAACCAGTTTGCATTTAGCACACAGCAGGGCTTCCTGGTGGATAGGATGCCTCATGAATCTCTTCTCATCTCTGTCATTTGATTCATCTCTGTTTCTTCCCATGTGGTCTGAAGACATGACCGTCAGTACACTGAGTCTGGAATCTGACTGAATATAGTGCTACTTTTAATTTTAGGGGAAGAAAACTATATGGGATGCTTTATTTCTAGTGCATTACATCTGAAAGGAGTAAGCATGAATGACACTCCAGTTTATCACTAAGTATTTATTTGATTTCAGACAGATGGCTTTGGTTCATTCTAGCAGATGCTTTTAACAAGGTTCAGGTTGGGACCAAAAAAAAAAAAAAAGTGGTCCTTTTGTCACTGTAATAACCACTGCTAGGAAAATAGAAAAAGCAGGTAAATTAAAACTAGTCAATGGCCTGTTATCAGTGCAGATGATCTGTTTTGTGGATTATTGCAGCCATTCTATTTTTGTGCAGAGCTAGTATAAGAGGCCTGAGGACGGTGGGCTGGGACCGTTCACAGACTCTAGTTCATGACTCTGCATTCATAATTTTGACCTTCAAATGTCACTGAAGTATTTTCCAAGTAAAAGCGCTTCTTCCTTTTGGCACCTGCCTATCTTAGCCATAATCCCTGAACCTCATTTTGAGAAACAAGATTCTGTTGACACTGTTTAAAGAATCCTTTTAACATTGTACTACATACTCCACATTTATGTATTTCTTGACAATTATTGTCTTGTCTTATAAATTAACATCTATTTTATATTTTTCTTGATATTTATTGTCTCCCTAATAAGGTTTTAAGCTCTTTAAAGAACTTTGACTTGCCATTAACCATTAGTTCGTTCATTAATTCAGCAAATAAAGTGACTCCTGTTCATAGTGACAAATGGTTGTTGTGGGGGTTGTAGCAAGTAATTAAAATATAAAGGTAGAAGGTGATATGTTGTTATAAGAAAAACACAAAAATATGTGATGGTAGCAGAAAGAAGGTAAAGATTATTTCTTATTGGTGAATGGCAGAAGAATCTATGAAGGAAAGAACAAGTTTGAGCCCCTTAAAGGAAGAGTAGGGTTTTAAAAACTATTTAAAAAGTTGAAACTGACATCTATTATTTTGTTTTCCTACTGTAAAAACACCATGTTTACTGTTAGGAAAAAAATGGAAAATACAAAATTGTCCAAAAAGGGGGGGAAAACAGCAGCCATTTACCAACTAGCTAGAGATAATGACTGTTAATAACATGTTCAATATGCCTAAAGTTATTTGCTCAGAAATTCATTTTTTAAAAATGCGATTAAACATATTGTATTGTATCCTTTTTGTTTTATCTAGCAACATATTAATTCATCATAACTATTCTTCCCACAAAATTACTTGTAATGACTTTCATTATTGATATTCATGGACCTACTGATATTTACTTCAGATATTTTAGTTTTTAAGAATAGGCAGGATTTTAACCAGCTAAGATCTGATAGGTAAGGGAGAGGGGAAAAAAAGGAAGAGTGTTCTAAGCAGAGAGTACAACCTGAGCAAAAGTGTGGAGATGGGAAAGTGAGAAGTGGGCTCAGGGAACAGTGATCAGTTTTTGAGGAGGATTAGTAGGCCCTAAATTCATGATGACACTCAAGCCAGCCTCTGGAGAGTCTTGAATACTAGCTATCACCAGAAAGCAACATTGGGCCATGGAAGATTTCTTAAGAGAGATATATGAGATTTTAAAGAATTTTGAAGTAAAAGTAGATAGATGATGGACAGAAATACAGAATAGAGGCCATAATTCTATGAGAGATTGGTGTTCTTAAGTGAAGCATTCTCTCTGCCATCATTTTTTCTACTTCATGTTTCACAGACTTCCCAGCTTCTTTATATAAAATACAGACTATTTAACTTAGATCTTCCCTAACTCAAGCATCATTACCTTTGGAAAGGCTTTCCTGATTGTATTACCACAGCACAATTCAACAAGTATCTTACGGAATGGCAATCACAGATTTACTCGTCTGTCTCATGCAGAACCTCTTATGAGAGTTTGGAACCTCAATGCCTAGGTACATGCCACAGAGTTCTCAATATATGTTTGCTGAATAAATGCATGAAAATTCCCAAGTCCCCAGGGTTCAAATGCCACTTACATTGGGAAACTAAATTTATACTAGAGAAGGTCTGGGTAGGCAAACTAAATCTACAATTTTAGAAATAATGAAGTTCCATAAAAAGAGAAAGTCACTAAGGAAAATAAGTCAATTATTTTTGGAAGCTTATTCTCACAATTCTTACAATAGGAAATCTATCAAAGTTAACAGCACTAGAGCGCAGAGGCAGACTCATTAGGGAACTGTTTGAAATGCTCAATATCACAAAAAGAATATCAGAACTCATTGCCAGTGATCAAATAAAACCACTAGCAATGTATACTCCAGCAGAACACTCCAAAAAGAAGATAAATAGTTTACAGAAATTACAGTCCAGGCACGATAGATCAAAGGGAATAGAATTTAGAACAGTGGAAATTGTACAGCCTTTTGCTATTGCTGATCACAGCAGTAAATTGCATTTTAAAGTGTTTTCATAGAAATAGTCCCTAAGAAAACCCGTGTAACACTGAACTGCTGGCAGATTTTATTTTTATTTTTTTTTACACACTGATTCTGCAGCATTGCCAGCATATTTTAAAACACAACTGTGTCTCTCAGAAGATAATAAAGACCTGATTGAATCTAATTGTGTATCTATTTATGATTGACTGCAAAACGGTAAGTCCACAGTCCTGCCTGGGTTGTGGAGAGGGTAAGGGGCTACACTAAGCTTCATCACAATGTAACCAGTATGAAATCCACATAACTTAGCAGTTTTCAAAGAATACTATGATATTTCTGGGTTAAATAGCCTGGGAGAAAAAACTGGCTAGGTCTTAGTTTAGCATAATTTACTTACTTACCAACACTGTTCTACCTCCTCTTCTCCACTGGCTCTTTCTATTAGCATCTGAACATAAAAACTTTGCCCTTGAGCACAGTCCAGATATCACCCTGTTTCTCTCCTCTACTCACCTTCTTTCTTGGCGCACTATAACATGATCGTGCCCGTCACTTTACTGAAAGTGCCTTGGCCTCCTTGTGATCACATGCTACACACACTCTTGGCCTTATTTTTCCTGACCTTTCAGTAGCACTTGACATTACTGACCACTGCCTCTTTGAAACCCTTCGTCTAGCTTCTAAGACATCAGACCACCTTTGACTACCCCTTCTTGGTCTCTTCTGCCCATAAATTCCTTAAACATTGATGTTCCCCAAGGATTGGTCCCAGGTGCTCTTTTCTTCTCCATCTATAGTAATAGGCTCTCTCTGGATAATCTCATACATGTTTATGGCTTCTGGAGCTCTACCATAAATCCCTCTGTTCCAGAGCTTACCTAGATACCTCCAGACAGCTCCAGTTTATTACCCTACAGCTCCTAAAATTTATCATGACCCAAACTGGTTCCTTCTCCTATGGTTCCCTTATCAGAGGATGGTACTCCCATTCACTAAGTTGTTCAAGTCATATTCCTGAGTGATGTGATTGATGTTTCATTCTATTTCTATCCCATTCTAATGAAAAACTCTGTCCACTTTATGAATTTAAGGTCTCTCAAATCTATCAACTACTGTCTATTCATACTGCAATTCCCTTAGATCAGTCTACCATCACCTCTTACCTCCTGGCTTGTCTTTGGTATTAGTTTCCTTCATCATGTTTTCTACACTGGAGAAAAGGGGATACTTCTATAGTGCAAATCTGATTATTTTGTAACCTTATTTAATGAATCAGATTATCTTCAAATGTCAAAATTCCTTAAAATAGCTTATAAGGATTTTCATTTGGCTGTAGCTTATTTCTCCCCCATTCTTTCTTTTTTAAAAACACTTGCTCCTATTCCCCACTCATTACAAATCCACTTAACTGTATCATCACTTGGAACTCCTTTCCTCATCTAGTCCTCAGGGATATCATGAGAAACTTTGTCAAATACCTTGGTGAGATCCAGATATAACCACAATAGTTCCCTAATCTACCAATATACAGGCACTCTCAAAAAAAGAACAAAAAGAAGTTCCTTACTGAGTTCATGCAGGCTTCTGTTGACCATCACTTTCTCTTCTAAGGACTCACAATCTATTTAAAGATCCATTTTAAAATTGTGTAAGAGAGTATCATCTAGCTCACTAGTATAAAGGTTTCAGTGTCTATGTTTTCACTCCTGTGAAAAATCAAGACAACATTTGTAGACTCTAGTGTTTTAGGTCCTCTTTTATTCTCCATGAGCCCTGAGATTACCATCAGCAGTTCAGTGATCTCACTAGCAGATTCTTTTATTCTGAGCTACAATTCACCTTAGCCAGGAAACTCATTCCAAGTGTTCCTCATCACTCCTAAACTACAAGGACCTCTTAGCAGTATCTTCTCTGTTTGCCCTGATACTTGTTAAAATGATCACATCCTTTCCAAGTACTGGCTCTATTCTTCCTAGTTTGAATATTACCGCCTGAAGATGGCTATTTCTCTTTTTAATTTGACTACTCTTCATATTTTTCAATAACCTCAGCTCATTTTCATTTTAAACCGGCTGATGCTATTCTCACAGTTTCTCACTAGATAGGATCCTAGGCAGTAACATATCAGTTGCTTAAGATACATCAGTATCTGCTGCTTTCATTGCTGAGCAAATTGAAGACTGCACTTCTTAGCCTCCTTACAGTAAGGTGGCCCATATGACAAGGAAATGTGAATGTGTGACTATGTCTTACACTAGATTCCTTTTTCCTTTCATCTTTATCTCATTGTTAATGACTGATACCAGATGACTTTTTCCTCTTTCTGTGTTCTTTAGCCCACTCTTTCATTTTCATCTTGCAGGTATAGGTTTTGCTTCCACTTTACTTCTATAAACAAGTTTTTTTCCTACTTCCACTTCTGAACTTTTTTATTCTGTCTTCCCCAACAAATTGGAACCCAGAAATCACTTCATCAAGTCTTTTACCTTTTATACTGGAAAGATCATCTTGTGTTTAATATTCCTAGAACTGTGATATACTTAAGCAGAAAAATAAACATGGCACAATCTCTGAATGTATTTTCCCTGTTCCTTCAGTTTTCATACTTCTGGTAAAGGTTTGTAAATGTTATAGCTATCCCTGGCACCTGTCAAAAAGAAGTATAATGACCAAGCAACTGTTACACCTGTTTTCTGGTTTTAATTGGGAGAATTCTCAGAATTAAACTCCTTTGGAAGGTGAACCCATTCTTACAGCAGCATGTGATGTTTTGCACTTTTCCCAAACATAAGTACTAGCATTAATTGTACTCTTGATAGTTTCTGTGAACCCGGAGATCCTTAAACAAATATAAGACAATGATTTGAGAAAACATTTGTTGAAGTCAGTAAAAAAGATCACTAAGAAAAATATGATCATCTGTTGCTCCCTTGACACTTGATTCTTTCTGTTGCTTCCAGGCAAACTGTGCAAAACATTTTGGAGCCAACATCTTTATTTTTGAGATGAGAAAACGAGGCTCTGATAATTAAAGTGACTTTGTCATGTCTTCCAACACAAGAGACAGTGTATTGATAATGGTTGAAAGCAAGGACTTTAGAGCCTGGGTTCCAATTCAGGCATTTTTTCCTTAGTTTTAGAATGACTTTTTGTTTTTGTAAAATAAGGCATATTTTTTGATAAAGAAGCAATAGAAAAGTACAAAGAAAAATAATCATATCAAATCCTATCACTTGGGATATCTCCCTATGTGTGTGTGTGTGTGTGTGTGTGTGTGTATATATATATATATAAATAACTAGATGATGTAACTAAATCAATGGATAATGTTATCATATTATAATGCTGCTTTTTAATGAAAACTCAAATGAATGTCTGAATCGATTTTTTTTACCCTAAAATTCTGGTTTAATAGTTCACTTGAGAAACAGTACTAACACAGTATAATGAAATTTTCTTTGCTTCATAAGATCATAAAAAGGGCTTCATATTCATTTTAACTCTATTGGTTATTTAACAAATTTTTTTAATTCTGAAGAATAAATCACTTGAGTTTAGCTGTATAAACATATAGTGTATAAAGCTATATGGTATCTTCTTCCCATATTTTTGATATATTCAATTTGTAATCTGTATTTGTTAATCCATTGTTAATCTGCTTTTTTTTTTAACTTCAGAATATTACAGGGGTACAAACATTTTGGTTACATGGATTGCTTTTGTACTGCTTGAGTCAAAGTTATAAATGTGCCCATCACCTGGATAGTGCACGGCGTACCCATTAGGTATGTTGTACCCATCGCCTCCTGCCCATTCCCTTCTTCATGATTTCCGTTGAGTTTTACTTACCTCTGTGCACATGAGTGCTGATTGGTTAGTTCCAATATAATAGTGAGTACATGTGATGTGTGTTTTTCTATTCTTATGATACTTCATTTAAGAGGATGGTCCATCCAGATTGTTGGAAAATTCATTTTTTATGGATGAGTAGTACTCCATGGTGTACATATACATTTTATGAATGTACTCATGAATTGATGGGCACTTGGGTTGATTCCACATCTTTGCAATTGTGAATTGTGCTACAATAAATATTCGAGTACAAATGTCTTTTTGATAAAATGACTTTTTTTTTCCATTGGGTAAATACTCCGTAGTGGGATTGCTGATCAAATGGTGGGTCTACTTTGAGTTCTTTGAAGAATTTCCACACTATTTTCCATAGAGGTTATACTAGTTTGCAGTCCCACTAACAGTATGTAAGTGCTCCTTTCTCTCTGCATCCACACCAGCATCTACTGTATTTTGGGAATTTTTGATAAAAGCCATTCTCACTGGGGTTATGTGATATCTCATTGTGGTTTTGATTTCCATTTCTCTGAAGATTAGTGATGTTGAACATTTTTTCGTATGTTTATTGGCCATTAGTCTATCTTCTTTTGAAAAGTTTCTGTTCATGTCTTTTGCCTACTTTTTAATGGGGCTGTTTGATTTTTTTCCTTGCTGATTTGCTTGACTTCTTTGTAGATTCTAGTTATTAACCCTTTATCAGGCATATAGCATTTGAATATTTTCTCCCATCCTGTAGAGGTTGTCTATTTGCTCTGTTGATTGTTTCCCTGGCTGTGTAGAAGCTTTTTAATTTAATGAAGTCCCATTTATTTATTTTTGTTGCTGCTGTGATTGCCCTTGGCAGGGTCTTCATAAATTCTTTCTCTAGGCCGCTAACTAGAAGAGTTTTCCCCACATTTTCTTCTAGAATTCTTATGGTTTCACGTCTTAGTCTTAGTCTGTTATCTATCTTGAATTCATTTTTGTGAGTGTTGATAGATATGGATCCTGTTTCGATCTTCTATTAATACATGTGGCTATCCAATTTTCCCAGCACCATTTATTGAATAGGGATTCTTTTCCCCAGTGTATACTGCCATCTACTTTATCAAAGATCAGATGGCAATATGTGGATGTTTTATATCTGGGTTCTCTGTTTTGCAGAAATTATTTCATAACATCAAGAAGGAAGGAATCATCCCTACTCATTTTACAAAGATAGTATTATCACCTTGACACCAAAGCCAGGAAAGGACACAACAATAAAAATTATAGACCGAGGGAGGAGAAAAATGGCGGATTAGGGGAGACCTCCTGGCTCTCTGCTCCCACAGCGAAGAACACGGACACCCACACGTGAGTGAGGCGCTCTCCCACAGGATCGGCTTTGCGAAACTGCAAAGAAGCAGCGAGGGACAAACAGCGGCGCTGATAAAGTAAGGAGAACTGTAGAAACACCCGGAGTGAGTGGGACAAAAGGAAGTGCAGCACGGGTCAGCCGCGCCCGCGGCGGGCTGGCCCGGGCAGAGAGATCTGACTCACAGGAAGACGACTCTTCCTTCACCAAACCCCACTCCCACGCAGGCAGGGAAGTGCCAGAAGTCGGAGCGA
>CAUYSK010062921.1:0-20551 GCA_963575035.1 Avahi laniger
GGCAAGGATGTGGAGAGACAGGAACACTCTTACACTGCTAGTGGGACTGCAAATTAGTGCAACCTCTGTGGAAAAGAATTTGGAGATACCTCAAAGAGCTAAAAATAGAAATACCATTCGATCCAGCAATAGCACTATTAGGCATCTACCCAAAAGAGCAAAAGACATCCTATAATAAAGACATTTGCATCTGAATGTTTATGGCAGCACAATTCACTTTTGCAAGGATGTGGAAACAACCCAAATGCCCATCAATTCATGAGTGGATTATTAAAATCTGGTATATGTATACAATGGAATATTACTCAATTATAAGAAACGATCGTGATCTAGGACCTCTTATACTCTCCTGGATTGAACTTGAGCCCATTATCCGAAGCGAGGTATCACAAGATTGGAAGAACGGGCTCCACTTGTACTTGCCATCAAATTGGTACTAACTGTTGAACACTAGGGTGCTCACATGGCAGTAATACTCTCCAGGGATTAGGGGGATGGGGAGGGAGTAAATCCGTAACTAAAGGACATGGGGAGCATTGCAGGGGGAAGGGCATGCCTTTAACCCTCGCTTGGGTGAGGCAAAGACATAAAATGTAATCATAATGTTCGCACCCTCATAATACCCTGAAATAAAAAAAAAAAAAAACAGAGCAGTCACACCCACTTCAGGTACCAAAGCTGAGGTACGGGAAGTGCCCCACCTCCCACGGGCTCCGAGTCTCTGGCACAGCAGGGCCTTTGCGTGTTTGTAGTATTCTACTGTGATTGGATGGAAAATCTGTACGTAAGTGGACTCAGGCAGTTCAAACCCATGTTGCTCCAGGATGAACTGTGTACGGAGATAGAGAACAAAGCAGTGGGTACCAGGGGATGGGCGGAGGAGGAAGTGGAGAGATGTAGATCAAATATAAAGCGGCAGATATATAGGATGAACAAGTCTAGAGATCCAATTTATAATGTAAGGACTATAAGTAACAAAATTGTACTGTATTTGGGATTCAGACTAAATCACTAGATTTTAGCAGCTCTTGTATCAAAAACAAAACAAATGGATAACTATGTGAGATGATGGATATGTTAATTTCCTTCCCTATAGTAACTTTGTAATGTCTATATGTATTCTATAACATTATGTTGCATATTTTAGTTACAAATAAAATTTATCATTAAGAAATTTTTAAGTAAAAGTTGTCTTAATATACTTATTTTGTGTCAAGACTAAACAGCTATTGAGAACATTTTTAAATTTATTAGCTATTTTAAGTCATTCATAGGGCATTAGAAACATAAAAATCAACCACACTACTAATGAACTACATAGGACAAGACAAAATACAACCAAAATAGGAAAATAGCTCATTCTGACTGATCAAAAAAAAGCCATCTTTGAGCATTTATAGTAGAAATACATTTTTATTAGTGATTTTTTCACTTTATAGGAATGGTCATAGTAAAATATGTAATGAATTTATGTGTTTTATAAAGCATTTAAATATATAAATTCAATTTTATTTCGTTTTTGACACAGATAGAAGAAAAACTCTTTAAATAGTAGGGTTGGTAGAGTCAGAACAGCAAAATAAGGTCTCCCTTTTTTACAAAAGTTCTCCAGACAGAGCTAAGAGGAATGACTGAAAATGGGAGAAAATTAACCAAGATGTTTAAAAAGATTAGAGTCACACTTTGTTGTGCTATCAAATAGTGTCCATTCTATTGCATCTAAGTATTTTTTGCATCCATGAACAATCCCCACTTTATCTCCCGCTCCCTGCTACCCTTCTCAGTCTCTGGTAACTGTCACTCTATTCTCTGTCTCCATGAGGTCGAAACAGTTTGCAATGTTATAATATTAAAACCAGACTGGAAGTTATGAACAGATGTTTAGATGGCTGTGTTGCTTCTGAGTTAATGTTCAATGCAGTTGAAAATACAAAATACAAATAATTATATTCTAAAAGTTTCAAATGATTCTACCTACATATTTACTTATCTGAAAAATTGCTAACAGTGATATAACATCACAATATGTTCAAGCTAGGCTACAAACCGAGGTTATAATATTGATAAGTTTTATATACCATACCAATGCATCATGTGTAGTGATGGACATTTCCTCAAAAACAAACAAACAAAACACTGGTAATACTCCTAAGTCAGAGGCTGTGCAAAACCTAGTTTTCTCCGTGTAGAACACTGTCTAAATATCCATATGACCTCATCTGTAACTTCCTTTGTATCTCTGCTTCTATTTATCAGAATAGTCTAGGTTATGCTGTGGTAAAAATGCACCCCCCAAATTTGACTGCCTTAGTCTAGTAATAATACTTCACATGTCCAATCACATTTTGTCTCCAACACTTATCACTCAGATCCATCTATTAATAACTACAATAGGAATGGAAATACAGGAGAGCAACAAATTAATTAGTTAGCCTTTCTGTTTCCAATGTAATCCTCTTGTTTGCTCATCAAATATCCCATCGTTTCCTTTCTCCTTCATTTAGAACACTCAACTTATCCCTGGTGGGGATAAACCAAAATTCTATCCAGGCACTGAATGCGTATGAAAGGCCAGGATTTAAACGTGATGTGTGGCAATCTCTACATTCCGTCCAGTTGGGGTCTTTTTAACCCAAAAAATAAAAATTTCCAATTTCCCTCATTTCAAATAATGCATAATTTAGAAATAGGCACAAGAATAAAACTATTTAAGAAGGAGGAGAATGGGATATATTCAGCAATTTCTCTGGCAATTATGAGAGCCCTTTATCCTTGGGATGTTAAATTGTTCTTGATTAAGCATTGATTTTGTTCCCTGTGAGAACTATCATTTTCATTATGGTTCTTTGTACTGTCTTCTAAGAGATTTTTGTTTCCCCCAATTTATCCTTTTTGTCCACATATGAAGTGTGTTTGGATACTTTGCTATCCTTGACAGCCACACAGTTTTCTCAGCCCTCTCCTTGCCATAGAAAAATTGAGGTTACAAGGGAGCAAACTAGTCACTTTTTTTTTCTCAGCTAATCATCTTTTTTTAATACTTCTTTGCCAAATGCAGTAATAGCAACAGTGTTAGTTTGCTAAGGCTGCCATAACAAAATAGCACAGACTGGGTCACTTAAACAACAGAAATTTATTTTCCAGCAGTATTGGAGCCTAGAAGTCCAAGATCAACAGTAGGTTTGGTTTCTCCTGGAGCCTCTCTTCTAGTCTTGAAGATGGTTGCCTTCCCTCTGTGTCCTCACGTGGCCTTGATGTGAGTGTGCATCTCTGGTGTGTTCGCTTCTTAAGGACACCAGTCAAATTGGATTAACGTTAATTACCTTAATTACCTCATTAACCTTAATTACCTTTTCAAAATTCTTACCACCAATTAAAGTTACATTGAGGATTAGGGCATTAACATAAGAATTGTGGATGACGGAGTCACGTTTCAGACCATAACGACAACAGAAATGTACTATCAGCATTCAGTGTTGCAACCTATTTCTCTAGCAATACAATTTTATAGAATACGTGATCTGCCTCCCAAGAAACCTCAGGAGAGAATTTTACTAAGTATTTTGCACTGTGTAACAGAAATAACCGCTCATAATAAAGCTCCTAAGAATTTCTGGCTAACTTCTAAGATGCCACCCTACTTTTGAAAACAATTTTTGTATTGGTTACTATAGGCAAGTTATAAGGTGGTGGTAACAAATCAACACCAAAATATTAGTGAATTAACACTGCAAAGATAAACATTTAATTTATTTTACATGTTCATTGTTATTTAGGAGTTGGAGCCTGAAGGAAGTGTTGGTATCTTTAATATACAGCCACCCAGGAATACAGGCTCATGGAGGATCAACCAACTTTCGGCCACACAATATAGAATATGTATCTTCTTTAGATGGTATAGTAGGGTAAGAAAAATACTACAGAATCATGAGTGAGCTTTTTACTGCAGCATAAATGCAAGTTATAATTTTTACTCATTTCATTAGCCCAAAATAATCATATGGCCTCAATTAAGGAAAACATAAGGTGATAAGTCAAATATTTGCAGAGCATTGCTAATAAAAAATTATCAGAAACTTGAAAATCAAAAGAAAGTACTGCATGTTCTTTCAATGTGATACTGGACATTGTTCTTTATGAAGCCCAGTTAGGGATTATTTAATTCTGTAGGAAAATTTTTGTTTGACCTTGTTATTTTCTATTTGATTAGAGCCAAAACCGAGTTATGTTATGTGCTAATTTCTAGAGATCTGTTCAGAAGAAAAGATAATCTCCAAAGTTATGTTTTATTGCACACCAGGATATTAACCAATGTTGGTATAGAGTTTAGGAGTTTTATTCTAACATGTCTTGTTTAGGTAATGACTATAAAGGCCAAATTCTCAAAATATTTGTTTTAGAATCAACTATATCACCTTTCTTTTCCACCCATTAACTAATAAATTTAGTAAAATATTAACACATGTTAATTACATATTTTTGAAAGTCAGATTTTAGTTTTTTTTGTCAAAATACTTTGACAGCATTTACTGCTTCTGCTATAACATTATCGGATCAGAGGGATCACCCCTAACACTATAGCATTTATTTCTTTCCATAAATCTTTTGTCACTTGATATATCAGAATTTTATTTATTTAATCAGTCTGTGCCTACTGTAATAGGTACACCATAAGAATATGATTCTTTCTGTTTTCTAAATTTGTATATCCCTACATTAGGAGAGTGTCTGACATAGTTAGCCCTCAATAAATATTTGTGGAATGATTTAAGCTTATTATTCTGTAACTCAGATAAGCATGTAATTTAAGCTTTTCTGAATGAATCTTTAGTCTAACATAGCAGCTAGTTAAAGCACCTAGTATTAATAAAAGCCTAAATTTCAATGACATCTTCCTTATGACCTGGGAAGTTGAATTTTTGAAAGTAAAGTTAATAAAAAAAAGTTTTTTCCATGTTCAATGAGTTATGCAGACAATTATTGTACAATAATGTCTTATAACATCATATACAGCTGGTCAAGAAGTACTCTGAAGTACTTCTTAATTAGTTGACGGTCCTTTTTAAATTTATTCAATGTGTTTTCTCATGTTCCAAGGTTAGTTTATATGTATATTGATATTTTATACTCTTAAAATTTACATATTTTATTAAAATTTATCCAGTTTTTAACAGAGAAGAGTATTCTAAAATTTATTGTAAAGATAAAGAGCTCCTTATATAATTGGTTTTGACATTAGGTACTAATTTCTAACTTCATATCAGCTCTACAAAATGAATTTTGTGGAACAGTATTTTATTTACACAAACAGACAATGAGCAACCATTTCTCTAGGTGCCTTACCTTCTCCTTCTGCCACAATAAATCTTCATGTTCCACAGAGACTCATTTTTCCTTGCTCTTCCTCATTTATGACAATATACTTTCAAATTCATGCCGACCTGTTTAGAGGCTTGTTTTGAGAATGACATATTTCTTATTTTTGCTGAGAAGAGTGTAAGAAAGATTAATAGAGCCCTGCATTCAAGACTAATGTAGTCACATGCCAAAAATTGGCGAGAGGTGCAACTCAGCTTTTCGGTAACCACTTATCATGAAACTTGGACATCATAATATTCACATAAATATTTCCTAAGCAAGATAATATCCAATGGAGCTCATGAATTTAAAATTTTTTCAGCTATTTCCTTTAAGAAACTGATATTTTGTATTTATCTCCCTGACTTTCCTAATAATCATATTTCATGTTTGACAGTATAACCACTATGTTACTCTATTAACACAATGATTTCCACTTTCACCTATGGCAAATAAGGTAAATGTTTAAAATACCACCAACCTTACATTATGTATCGGATTTCTCATAGGTAAATGAAATTGATTGGAAAGTTCACTATTCAAACACATTGAACCAGGCTATTTTTCTTTTCAAGAAAAAAATGTGAGTGATACCTACTGGAAAACAACTTACAAAGAGTGACTCCTAAGTTGAATTTAATTCAATAAATAATTATTAAATTATATAGGCTTGATAGCATTTATTATATGCAAACATTCCACACATTACATGTTATAACAGTCCAAGATCCTACTCATGGCGTACGGTATCAGTCATGATCTAAAATTTACCTACCTCTCCAGCTTGCTCCCTGCCAATGACCACATATCCATCCATTTACTTTGCTGTACTGCCTGAAATATTCTGTGTTTTTTTTTAATCAAAGAGCTCTACATAATACTGTTTTCTAAATAGCACAATTCTCCTCATCTTCCAACTGATTAATATCTATTTGAGTTTCAGAATTTATAATGAATACTATCCCTTCCGGGAAACTTATTCACTGCCCAAACTGAGTTAGGTATTCTTCCTCCGTGCTCCATCATCATCATGTACATATCTTCATAATCGAACTTGTGATATCACATTGTAATTTATTTGCCCAATTCCCCCGCCCCATGTAGACTCTGCTATTTTTGAATGTACTGACTGTATTTAAGTTATGTCTGTAATTTAGTGCTTTGGGAACTAATATTTTCTATTTAAAGTTCTTGTTAAATGGGAAGTAGATAGTTGCAAGTTTCTATGAAAAAAAAAGTTCACCAAAGTCACCAAAAGAATTCACCAAAATTTATGAAAAAGAATAGAACTGTGTGCAATATTTCTCATCTCATTGGTTAAAAAAGATTTTCCTGTATATTGTAAAAATACAATGACCATGGAAATGTGGAGCCATTCCTTGCAATAAAATTTAGAAGAATTTTAGATGCAAGCAGATGAGAGGGGAAAACTGGTGCGAAAGGTAAGTAATGTGTGAAAAAATGTGTCTTACTTTTTTATTTGAGCCGGCTTCTCTCACTATTTTTTTAGTACCACCTGGTTTATTGTAGGAGCCTCCCTAATTAGCAAAAGTAACTGAGTGGCAATAAAATTGAAAGTTAAATCTGATTTTTCCTTAGGTTTTCTGTTTGTCCGAAAAACTAAGCCCTAGAGTTTACTAAATTGTCTTGAGAGCAATAATTGATATTTGAGAATCAGGGGAACTCAAGTAAACTCCTGCCGCAGCTTAGGCATTTTAAAATGCTCAATGAAAGCATGATTCTACAAACTGAATAATGATTCAAATGATGAATTTTGTTCCTGCCTTCAAAGAAAAACAAGATACCTGCAGTGATTTGTCTACTATGTAATTGTTTCTCTTTTATGAATATTTATATTGTAAAATTTATTGACACTGCAGCATTTCAGACTTAATTTGATTTCTTTATGCCTATTTTAATTCTAATATAGTCATTTATTAATTTAATAGAAGAAGCTTTCATTGCTTTTCATATGAATCATACTTTTCTTCCCACTAATCTAGTCCAAGCAACTCATTACATGTGAAGGTTAAATTGCTGATTCTGGGTTTCAGGTAGTGAAAACATCTTCTTCATACTTTGAAGTATGTGAAGCAGATCTATGAAGACAGATCATGAATGAATGATAAAAATAATAAGTGTTAATCAAGGATGACCTTAACATTCTCTTCAGCTTGTCTACACTTTACACAGCTTTCTCCCTGAATATAGGCCACTGACCTCCCTTTTCTTAGAGTGTTTACTTTAGAAAATTTGCAATTGTAAAGTTTTTCTCTGTCCCTTTAAAATGTAAATTTTCTCTCAGCCTCTTGCCAGTTTTACAGCCCATCAATGTCTTTTTAAAAGACCTGGTAGCAATCACTTTAAATGTAATCATCAAAAAAGATAATGCCCCTATCTCCCAGCCTCTGTAAGAGGGTAGGAGCCTAACTTTGATAAACACCAAGCAGCAAACACAGATAGCCTAACCAAATTGACTAATCCTTCCCCCAGGTCTTCCAGTATTTTTCCATTAGCTCACTCCAGTCTTTAAAATTCCTTCTGCCTTTTGTTTTCATGGAGTTGAGTTCAATGTCTCTCCTTTTGCAATAGTCTGGAATGAAGTCTCCCTGGCCTTCATAAATTGTCTAGTACAATTTTTCTTCGACAGTGATGATATTTAGTTATCTGTACCATCTTTCAAACACTCAGATTCCTAATACAATTATGAATATAAGAGTATCCTATGTTGATTATTCCATTGAAACACAAGCTACAATTATATTAAACAATTACATTCTAATACCATGTATATTATAAAAGCGATATGCTCAGTTATTTTAAATTAATATCATTTCTGCTTCCTTAAAAGAAATACAGACAATCGCTGACTTATGATGGTTTCACTTAGCATTTTTCAGTTTTACAATGGGTTTATTGGCACTTACCTACGTTCTAAGTTGAGGAGTCTCTGGACTTACAAAGGTTATACTTATGATTTTTCAACTTTATGATGGACTTATTGGGATATTAAATGCATTTTTGACTTAGAATATTTTTTACTTATTTTGAGTTTAACAGGACTTAATCTCATCGTAAGTTGAGAAGCATCTGTTTTGGAATCCAATGTTCTTTAACATAGTGTGCAATAATATTGGACACTATGAGTGTTCACCATAGGGTAAGTACATAGAGAGATAATAATTGAAATATTTAAAATGTGACAAAATTAAACCTTCAATCAAACATATATCAAATAACGTTTCTTTAAAATTTATTATAAGCTATATTTATTGTATATTATGTCATGTAGTCCTCTCAATTATATTTTAGTTATGTGAATTTGATGTTAAAATGCTTGATAAAAAATTAAATATTTTCTTATACAAAATGAAATATGCTAGAATATACTAGTATATCTTAAAACAATCCATACATATCATCAGCAATCATATCAAATGTTTATTTCTTTTTCACACAGAGACCTTTTAGAGCTCTGTGTTTCAAAGACCACTGCTGGAAACATACACTGGCTCCTAAGTGCCCCCAGGCAGAGAGTACAGGTATCTATCTATTTCACTTACACTTCATGGGCCAAGTAAATCACATGGCCGTATCTAACTTCAATGATATGAATAAATTTTGTACTTGTATTCCCAGAAGTGGTGAGCAGCAATAATGTCTACCATCCATTTTCTTATTAAAAGTTACTTCCTTGGACTTAATTATTTTATTTTTTAATATAGAAATTAAACCAAAAATGTAACATACAGCATGCATATAATTTTAAGTTCTAACACAAATTTTATCTGACTTTCTAAACTCTTAGCTAGATACCAAGGATAACAATCCCATATTGATTATAATGGTTTAAAATACATATTTCTTTAGTTTGAGTCAAAAGTAAACATTAAAGTGAAAAGTTACATAGGAACTTAGCAAAATGGCTCTTAGGAAGGCAAATTTCATATCCTTGGTTATTGTCTTGACATGCATTTGTCTATTTTATCATTTTATAGCCTATGACCTTTTTCTGCAATGAAACCACTGGCTTGTGATCATCTTGAGGTTACTTGTTACTTATTCCACTTACAGTATTTTCACTTCACTTTTGCTTGAAAATGGAACATAACTGTAGAAACTTAGAGATTTCATAGGAAATATTACCCTTTCTTTTATTTTTCCTATCTATACTATTTTGTTGAAATACAAGTCTGTATCATTTCAGTGGCATGTTAATTACAACAACAAAATTTTATTTTTATTCAATATACTTTCACTTTAATCGCTTATGCAAACATATCCCGGAATTATATCAATATTCACCTGAAGGAAACTAAAATTGCTGAATATCAGGACTCTGAGAAACCTCCCAAGTATTCACTCTCAAATATTTGTCAATATTTACCTATTGTTTTTTCAAAGAACATAGCCAGATTCTCTGTTGCAAGTGAACACATTTACTCACGCAGTCAATTCCAAGAGAAAAAAGAGGTCTCGCAGATTGAAATCCTTTGTGCTACTTTTCCAGTTATTTTTAAACTTAAGAGTTTTCCTCATTCTCGGTTCCCACACCACATCTTCTAGGGCTTTACTCATATTACTGTTCACTGATTTTTTTTATTTCTGACCTTTGCTTTGGTACTGGTGATTCTCCTACCTGACAGCCTTGTTCAAAGAGACCAAACGGATGTATCTGTAAACTTTCATTGCCCTCAAGCAGAAGTCTCAGCTTGCCTTCCGTTCATGACCAAATTTCGTGAAAGAAAAGTCTGAGCACTTTCCCTCATCTTTTTACCTCTTCCTATGCCTTTGTCCATGAAATTTCTTCTTTCTCGCCAAACTCTGATGAATCCCTGATCCTTTTTAAAATCTGTACCACAATTGCTCTCTCTGGGGACACTAAATTGTCAAATGCAATCTCTACTTCACTGAGTACATCCTGCCTACGGAAGCTTAACAATTTGAATCAAGCAATTTTGTTTGTGATTTTCAAATTTCCATTTCAAGGAAGAGTCTCCTAATATTTTCCACACAGGGCATTCACTCATTGCCAACATTTACCTGTTCCCATTGTTAATCAGTATTCATTTTATTCTGCTTTTTACACATTTTAGCCCTTCAAATTTAATTGTGACATCATGTTTTTCTCTCTTCCAGTAATTTAAAATGCAGATTTATCTTATTTCAGAGATATTTGTTCTTCCTGAAATGCAGAGACTTAGTGTGTTTATTCGTCTTCATTTTTCTCCTTCACTGGAATGATATGTTGTTGCCTAGTTATAGTCCTTATAGTAATTATAGTTTCTATCAGGAGACTCAGCCTCCTTCTTGCATGATGAGAAAATTTTATTGTACTTCTCCTAAACTACAAAATGTGAAGTTCATTATTTCTCCAAATTTAGTTTCTTTAATTCGATATTCATATTCAATTTGATATGATAACTAGTTCATTTTCATTCCAAGATGACACATTTGCCTGGAAACTCCTTCTAAAAATTAAGACATTAAAAAGGATAAAAACATTTGCATTATCTGTACTAGGAGAGTGATAGTATATATAAGAAATTACAATGTTTATCAATATTCCTCAAATGTGTTGTCCAGTTACTTTACAATGTGCTTTAGTCCTCTCTGGGCCAACAAGCTGTCTTAAAGTTCCTGGTTCCATGAATTCAAACTTTAGGTTTTCCACATGCTTAAGTAAGTAAAATGTAGAAGTTAATATTTAGGATATTAGCTATTTTTTTGTGTTTTTATCATTTCCTGGCCATTTTTTTTCCCTAGGCCATGCCATGTCTCAAGCTGGTAATAGTTTCTAGATGTTACCTTAAAACATTATAGAATACTAGACTGAATTATTCTTCTGTTGTCTTTAGAAGGATCAAATTAATATTTATTAGGGAGAATTTTAAGGATGTAAACAATAGGACAAAAGCATTTATGGATACAGAGGAATATCTTTGAAGAAAGATGTATTCATAGATTTTCATTCTATTGTTGATAGAAGACACCTCTAAAAAGAGATTCCTCAGATTAGATATATAAGCATAATGATGATTTTAGATACTGTAGCATCCTTGTTGGTTTATATTGGATGAGCACTTGAGAGAGAGCAAAACTCTAAAGAAAAAGCTAGATTGTCTTGCAAAATAATCTTTGCAAAAAGGTTCCATAGCAGCAGATTTCAGACCTGCGTGTACCTGGAGATTGGCTCACCACAGATGATAACGGTAACATATGATTTGATAGACGTATACGCTGATCCAATACCCACTTCCACTTCTGACTATTCACCACAATTTGACATGATTTAAGCCAAGACTTACCCCAACACACAAAGTAGGATTTATTTTTAAAGTATATAGGATGGAAGTGGAAATTGTCTTTAATTATAGAGGATGAAGAAATCTTCCATATTCGAGTTTGTAGGCAGCTGGCAATGCTGGTGTGCAAGCTCCCCAAGCAGCTGGTGCTCACGCTAAGACTGTCCTCCTTTATTTGAAAGGCCACTCTCACCCATGCCCTAAAAACAAGAAGGAAGCAGCTAATTATGTTGGTTGGGGGAAAATACATCATTAATAAGAACACATGTCATGAATTCTCTCAGTCACAATATTTTAATTGTTAATGTACTATAGCTGAAAAAATATTAAGACACAGCTCTAGAGACCAGGAAATTTGGGGTGATAATAATTAAAATTCTGAGATAATTGCAAAATATATACAGACATGCATGAACACTTTCACACACAAACACACACACCGAACACATTTTGAGCTGAAAAGTGTAAAACTGTTCATAAGTCAAAGTTATTTTGTTAAGGGCCACTAGAGGGTATTTCATCATACGTTATGCAGAATTAATTTTCAATATCATTTTTAGCAATACCTAAAAATTAAAGCATAAAAAAATATAATCTCAAATTCTTTTTTTGTTTTAATAAACTTTAATTTTAAAATAGTTGTTGATTTATAGAAAGATTTATGGAGCTCTCTTGTATACTCCTTACCTAGTTTACAGGGTTACCAGCATACATTATCATGGTATAATTGTCACAACTAATCAACATTGACACATTACTCCTAACTAAACTTCAGACTTGTGTTTGAATTTTACTAATTTGTCCATTAGGGTCATTTGTCTATTTCAGGATCCCTTCCAGGATATCACATTGTATTTAGTCTATTTGGTCATCGTGTCTCCTTAGCCTCTTCTGATCTGTGACAGTTTCACAGATTGTCCTTCTTTTTCATAACCTTGATAATTTTGAGGACTTCTATTTAAATATTTTGTAGAATGTGCTTCAATTTTGGTCTGTCTGATGTTTTCCATATAGTTATATTGGGCTTTAGGGTTTTGGAGAATAATAGCATAGTAGTGAAGTGTCCCTCTAATCACATCATATCATAAATATATGATACAACATGACTCATCACTGTTGATGTAAACCTTGGTCACCCGGCCTATGTAGAGGTAGTGTTTGCAGGTTTTTCCACTGTAAAGTTACCACCATCTCCTACTCCACCCTCATGCCCCCCATAGTTTTTCATATACTATTTTTTGGAAGAAACTCACTAAGTAGAGTCCATGTTGGTATACTTGGGAAAGATTTAGCTCCACTGCCTGGAGGTGTACCTACATAATTTATCTGGAATACTTCTGCATGGAAGATTTATCTCTTCTCCCACATTTAGCATTTATTCAATTATTTATTTATATAAATAAGGATTCATGGATATTTATTTTATACTTTGTGTTATAATCTAGTTCATTATAAATGCTATTCAGAATAGCTGTGATTTGTTTTATTGCTCAAATTGTTTCACTTTTGGAAGTTGGAAACTCTTTCAGATTTACACCTTTGTCCCTTGACATGCCCCTGAATTTTTATTTTTCAAAATTTTTTTCATTTTGTGTCACTACAAGATGCTTCAACTTCATCTGTATTTCCTTATCTCCAACCAATTATCCAAGGAACTCTGGTTGCTTTTTAGGAAATGGTATTAGAAACCAAGTTTTGGACATTGTGCTCATTGCTGCTGGAGTGTCCAATCCCTTTTCTAAGCAACTTAGTTGATATTTTTATCTACAACAGTATAACACTGTTTAATCTGAAACTATGCATGACTAATTAATATGTAATAGAGTCACTAAAAGTGGAAAGTGAAATTAAACTTTTTGCAATGGTCTGAATTCTGATTATTATTTCACTTATAATTAGTATGCGGTATCCAAAAATATTGGACTCAGAATTAGAGTATTTGAGTTCACATCCTAGATCCTGTGTTCCTGAAAGTTATATTGTTTGAGCAGACAAAGAGTTATAGAGGGAATTAGAGCTTATCTATTTCAATATTTCTAGTTTATAAAGCATTAAATGAGGATATGAGAGGTTACATAACACACTCAGGTTACTGCAGAAATGAGACTGGATTTAAGGTTATCTAGATTACCAATTAGTTTACTTTACACAATGTAATACAGTACATAAATCCCTTTTCAAAAATTGTCAGTAGGGCTTGGCAGTTCATGCCTGTAAAATCAGAGCTTTGGGAGGCTGAGATAGGAGGATCACTTGAGGCCAGGAGTTTGAGACCAGTGTGAAAAATACAGTGAGACCCTGTCTCTAAAAAAAGTATGAAAATTAGCTGGGTGTGGTGGTGCACAACTGTAGTCCCAGCCACTTGTGAGACTAAGGCAGGAGGGGATCACTTGAGCCTGGGAATTCAAGGTTGCAGTGAGTTCTGATTGTACCACTGTACTAGAGCTTGGGTGACAGAGTGAGACTTTTTCTCTAGAAAAAATCTCCTCATTTTCTGGGGCTTCCTGTGTATACGTATTAAATAAATTTGATAATTTTCTCTTAAAATTATCAAAAGTGCTAATTCTACTGCCTACTTTTTAGGATTATTTTAAGAAAAACGTGAATGAATGCATGAGAATGCATATGAATGAAATATTGAAATATAAGAAAATGACAATCACCACAAAACAGTTGTTCTATATCTATCCAAGATTAATGAGATAATTAAATGTATAGAGTGACAATTATGCTCCAGGGGTTTTGTAAGCATCATTTAATGTATCCACAACTCCCTGAGTAAGGTGTCGTTATCTTCATTTTACAAATATGTACACTTTCAAACAGAGAGTTTAATTGACTTGTGCAGGATGCTTCAGTTGGTAAATCCTGTAAACCAAGATCAAATATTTTCCCCATTTCAAAACCTTTACTTTTTTCATTATTTCAAGATTTCCATTTTTTTCTTTAGGATATGTGGTTTAGAAAGAGCTTAATGGAAGTAATCTTTCTATTTTTCAATAAACTCACATCTTGCTTTTTCACATTTTATGCATCTCATATTGTTCCATATTGTAGCTACTTATGAGAAACTCTTTTCTTGTCAATTATCTGCTCCTTAAGGACACTGCTTCATTATATACCTTGTATTTAAGATAGAATATATTGAGAATGTGATAAGTGATTGTTGAATGAAAGAACATTCTTCCCTACAGAAAGAAAAAAATAAAGTAAAAATAAAATGAAATAAAATAAAGTAAAATAAAATCAAGTCCCAATTATTAACAGATGTCCTTTTTCCCTAGTGAATTGTTCATGAAAGAGTAGAAAATTTCTGATTAAGTGAATACTTTAGCAAAGAAGATTTAGAATATTTAAATGATAATACATTTTTTAAATTGAACTGCACATTATTACTGTGCATATTGTTTGAATCAGTTAGTATATTATTGCTAATACTAACTAAAAGCCAAATTAAGAGTTTGTCAAAATTGTACTAACAGAAATCCCTGAATTAGGCAGTCTCTGAGCAATTTGACACAGCAGTTATGCCTTCAAGAGCTAGGCCCTTGCCTGCTTCCTCTGTTCAATCGTTGTTTTGGCTTTTGCCATCAGGTTTTTCACTTAACGTTTGAAAGATTATTGCCTTAGCTCCAAGCTTTGAATCCTCTCACATGACAATATTCTACATAGTAAAGGATGTTGATAAAGAAAAAAGGAGTTTTCTCTTAATACAGATTTCTTTCTTTCTAGAAGTCTCTCATTAGTATTCCTCTTACACCTTTTTAGTGTAAACTAGGTTACATGACCACACCTAATTTAATCACTAGTGAAGAAAATATGATTAGTGTAATATGGTTCTGTCAATAAAAATCCACAACCAAGACAGGATTGTGGTAGTGGTGAAGAAGCAGTGATTGCCCAGGAGAGAGCCAGCAACACTTGTGACAAAGTGTATCCAGGCCATGAACCACATCTGTACTGCCAAAGGACATCAGCGAGTCATTGTGTGAGGTCGAGCTGTTAAGCTGAATGTCTTCATCACCTGTGGTAGTATATGTCAATATTAACCCATTTCATAAAATGGTTGCTTTTGATTGGCCCTAATACATATAAGATATTATACAAATAGGGGCTTATTTAATTTGTCTATAAATTTTGTAAGATAACTTTTATTATCTCCATTTTTCAATGGGGAAAGAATGAGGCCCAGGGCTTAGATATCCCCAAGGAAAAACTCTAAGAAATAAGACCATGGTTTGACCCAAATTTTGCTGAATTCCAAAGTCTGTGGTATAACCTACTTACTGTGTGTCTTTTACTGCTTGTCAAGCACTTAGTTACAAAAGAGTTGCAGTTTCTTTTCTATTAGAACTTCATGGGCTCCATTAATCTGGTGGCTTAAAAACCAGGCAAGTCATGTTGACAGAATAGCACAGAAGGCTGTGTAGACAGCTGTTGTATTGTACCAGCCAGCAAGCCTTGACTTCACCCCATCCAACTTCCTTTTCTCTGAAGATCATCTCAAGAACAAGAAAGTTTTGAAAATTTGTGTAGGCAAAAAAAAAAAAAGCATACTTGACCTGTCACTTTGAATGACACTCAGCATTGTTCACTGAAGCCGGGAATGAAATTCAGGTGTCTCATTTAATGAAGAACTTGCAATATCATATTTAATCAACACATTTTAAACAGACAGGTGCATTGCTAGGCAGAAAAGTGAGTGCTGCCTTAATTTATGGCTGTCTGTTAGTGCAGCAACATATATCTAAAACGTTAAATTGTTTTTCTTAAGAATTGTATGAATTTTAAATAGTCTTTAGATACTAGTTTTATACTCCAAATTTGAGACATACACTAGGAACAGGAAAAATGGAAAATGCTTCGAGAAAAAATGATTTCAGCTAAAGGCAGAATGATGAGTTGTGCAGAGCAGCATTTTAAACATCAATTTGTGAATTTGTCTGCCAGAAATTCAAATCAGCTGTCCCATTTTATAAAACTGCAAGTCTTAACCTTTGTTTGCAGGGAAACATATATCAAATTTTCAACTATGGAATGAATTCAAGAAAATGTAACCACCCAAGAAATAACCAATTATTAATACATATGTGAAATTTTTTATGGAAGTTCTAATTATCCACAAATTATTAATTATAAGAGCATAATTAAAAACTTAAAATTAAAAAATAGAAAATGTTCATTCTTTCCAAAAAATTTGATATGTAGTATCCATATATTTCAAAAAAGAAAGAAATTTACTTTTAAAAATTGTTTATAAACCCTGAAAATAAAATACACGTGGGATAATCGATAGCATAACAGATTTTCACATTATTTTACCTTTGATTTTTAGAGATAAGTAGCTTCTCTCAACTCACAAAGGCAAATGATAATTAGAATAAGAACTACACATTAAGTGCTTTCCATGTGCCAGATGTCTTATGGAAGGATATGACGAATTCCATAAATATGTGACATCTGTGCAGTAGTGTCAGAGAGGATGCTAGTTACATATGGTAACACTAGCTAATACTGATTATTTTATGCATTATAAACAGATGATAGACATTATAAACAGATTAACTTCAATAACTCTAACACTATCTTTAGAAAATAAATATTATTATCCACCCCATCTATTAGATTAGGAAACTTACATTTAAAGGGGCTGCAAAACCTGTACAAGGTAAGTGGTAGAGCAGTGTGATTTGAAGCAGTCAGGCTCTAGGGCCTATAAATTAGACCATCAAACCATATGGCTATTTATATCACTTGACTGAAGATGAACTACTCAAATTCTAGGGTTAGACAGGTACGGGAGCAGCAAATTTAAAGATACAGGGTAAACCCAGTGCATATTCATGGAGAATCAATTTTGCTAGAATTTCTGAAAAGATTTTCCTTTATATTAAGGCAAACAAAGATTTGTCATGATATAAAATACAAGATTTTATACATTTATAAGCAAAAATAGTATTTAAAAAATGTATATCTTAGCCCCAATAGACACTATGCTAACAAATTAACTTCCTGCAATTATCGGAATATTTTTAGTGGGCTTGTGGAAGCTCAGGGAATGGTTATTTAAGGCCTTTTTCCAGAAAAAGTTACCCCTGCTGGCATCCTATAGAGCCTAAGATATCCATGCTAAGTAACTTTTTTTTAAGGGCATTAACGGCTAGTATTAAAAATCCGCTTAACAAAATAGCATTTTAGATGGAACTGTATTTCATACTATAGAACTAAAATACAAGAAATGCTGTAATGTTCCAAGAGTAAATCTTGAGACTCTTTTTTTCTATGAACACTCTCTTGATGATCTGATCCAGTCATATAGTTAAATAAAAGCAAAATGCTGATGATTTCAAAATTTATATCTTTAGCCCAGATTTCTACCCTTAACTATAGACTCAAGTCCAATGCCTAATTCTACTTGGAAGCCTATAAATAAATCAAAGTAAATATGTCCATAATTGGTTTCTTCACTTCCCCCCCATACTTTTCTACATCCCCCCAGTGGTTCTCCATCCCACCCTTTGAAAACCCATACTCAGTAGCTCAGACCAAAACTCCCAGAAGGTTCAGGGTTGGATTTGAATCTCTGCATATATATATATATATATATATATATATTTATTTCATATACATGCACATAACACATATCATCCTGATGCATATGTTAAGTTTCTAATTAATCAGTATACCCTAAACTTCATCTCAGAAATTATTTGTTACCAAAAGTTTGGCACTTTTCCCTGAAGCTGCATCAAAAAAACAATGAGAAGTGGTTTGAGGATAGGGAAAGGGAAGTTTATTAATTTGTCAGCAAATAAGGAGAATGGCAGACTCCTGTCTTAAAGTTCCATTTTCCTATCTTTAAGCAGAAATGCAGAGCTTTTAAAGGGAGGGTTTTCAGTTTGAGGACATTGTTGTTTAACTACAGTTGACAGTTATGATCAATCCCATCTCCAGCAAAGACAATCTTGTGAAGACAGTCTCCTAACTGGATTCCTTGTTTCTACTCTTAACTCCTCTAAAGTATACTTCATACAGCGTAGCCAATTTATGCTTTTCCAATCATAAATTAGATTTTCTTGATCTATTCAAATTCCTCCAATTGTTCTCCATTTCACTAACAGTATCAAGGTTTTCAGATAAATTTTTTTATATATTTCTTGTCCCAGCTCTAGAATTAGCCATTTCTGTAAGGAGTGCTGGCTCTTTTTATTAGATACTAAAATCTGGGAGCTTGGTATATTCGTTGCTGCTGCAATGTCATTGCTTCAAGGTTTTCTCAGCAGACAAGGCTAGAAAATGTATGTATGTATAATAACCCTTGTATACACACATGCACATGAATCCTAGAAAATGATGCTGAAAGAAATTAGTGCATCTATAGCAGCAGAAAATATAAGGAACAGGCAAGATTTATGTCTGTTTATGAAAGTCCTGAGAAACTCTAGAGTATTAAATAGACTTGTCATATCTATTAATAAAAGGAGAGTGGTAAATAATTGAGAAGAAGTCCATAACAACCAGAAATAGAGTCCATGTTGTTAATAAACACTAAGAAAACTTGCTGATTATACTAAGGTGGGAGTGTTGCTCAAAATCTAGGAAACATATCAATGTTAACACTTAATAATGTGAACTCTTTTTTTCATATTTGCCAAATGAAATCAGTTCACCACTTGCATATTTTCACGGAAGTATTAATGGGAACTATCCCTGTTACGGACTGTGTGTTTGTCCTTTTAAAATTCAAATCTCTGTGTGATGTTCTTTGGAGGTGGGGCATTTGGGACACAATTGGGTCAGGAGGATTGAGTCTTCATGAATACAATTAGAGGTCTTATAAGAAGCAGCCAAAGACCTAGCTCTGCCCTCTTTCTGTCATGCCAGGATACAACCAGAAGTCAGCAGCCTGCAACCCAGATGGACCTCAGCAGAATCCGATCATACTGACGTCCTGATCTTAGACTTACAGAGTCCAGAACAGTGAGAAATAAATTTCAGTTCTTTATGAGCCACTCAGTCAATGGTACTTTGTTGTAGCAGCCTGAACTGACCAAGACAGTGCCTGACAAGAGCAGGTACTTAATGCATATTTCTTTAATGAATTAAATGAATAAGCGAATGACCAGTTTTCATTGAGTTCCAAGTATCCATTAAAATATGAAATGCTGGTAAAAAGGTTCATAAAAAAACTATCACTGAAGTCTAATACAGTCTTTTATAATTACTTTCCCATAGATGTACAAGTAAACAAAAACAAAATTTTAATTAGAAAAAGAAAATAAAATAAGGCTCAAAAGAATGAGTGACAGTCCATAATAAATAAGACTCAGACAAAAAATGTTTTTCTGAGCTAAGAATGCTCACTGCTATATACCTTTAGACCGTGGAATACATTATTTTAATAATAAGGTATGTTTAATACTTACGTAGTGAACATCTGTCAATGTTCTTGGCTTTAAGCCAGGTGATGGTGATGGAGATGGTACACATATGATCAAATAAGAAATCTGTCTCATCAGACTCATCCTTACTACGTTCTAAAATGAAGGGTTACCAAAATCTTGCTCTGAGGAAACCACAACCATTTCCTATATTCTATTAGTTTTTCTATTGCTTCTTTTAAAAAAAGTCACAAACTTAGCAACTTAAGACAACACAAATTCATTCATTAAGTCAGTGTCCTACAAATCAAAAATTCAGACACAGCATGGTGTGGCAAGGTCTTCTGGTTACAATTTTAGAAGACTATAATCAATATCTTGAATGATTCTGGGAATGAATGCTATTCCAAGTTCATTCTTGTGGTTGACAGAATGCAGTTCCTTGAGGATGTGGGGCTGAGCTCCCTGTTTTCTTGCTAGCTGTCTTTGGGAGTCAATATCAGTTTC
>CAUYSK010062924.1:0-12326 GCA_963575035.1 Avahi laniger
TTGTAGCTTAGTAGCTGGTCAAAAACCTACTTCAGTGGTCAATTCCAAGGCTAGGGCTGCTAGATCCCTCCTGGGGAGTTGGACATTATTATAGCATAGAAGTCGTTACAGACAAATTTAAAGCTAAGGAACAGACACAGGCTCATTTCACCTACAGAAGCACCACAATTATTTCTGACGCAGTAGTGCATCCACCTAAAACCAAAGGACAAAAGAGAAATATTTTGAAGCAAAACTAATATCAGAAGGAAAACAGCAGGAGAGTATGAAGAGAGAACAATCTTTCTGTCAAGAAAAGGTTCAAAGCTAACAGATTCCAAGAGAACAAGTCTCATCCACAGCATAAAATTCCTTGTAACCAAGAATTTTATATTGCTAACAACATATAATTGTAATTATTAGGAAATATGAGTTTGCTCAAAAGAAGAAAAATGCAACTGAAGGAGAATCAACATGAAAAGAATAAAGTACAGCAGGTCCTTGAATAATGATATTCGATGTCATTTCCTCATAATAATGAGGCAAAAAAATCGATTCTCAGCCAGGGCCACTGTCTGTGTGGAATTTGCCTGTCTGTGTGGGTTTTCTCTGGGTTTGCGCCCACATCCCAAAGACATACACATTAGGTTCATTGGCATGTCTACCTTGTCCCAGTCTGAGTGTGGGATGTGTGTGAGTGTGCCCTGTGATGGAATGCCATCCTGTCAAGGGGCTAGTTCCCACCTTGTGCCCTGAGCTGTTGAGATAGGCTCCAGCCACCCTCAACTCTGAACTGGAATAATTGGGGAAATAATTATCTTACTTGTTTTTACTAATCTTTTTTAAAGGTATGTATAGCTCACATTTATTTCAATGTTGAATATTAGAAGTGTTTTGGTCTTTATTTAGAAGTTTGGTGATATTTTTGTTACCAAAAATATGCCATAGAAACTTCACTCTTGTTTATATCAATTAGCCTATCGTAAAATTGGTTTTGTTATATGTTACAGTTTCCAGGGACCTATTGATGATGTTAAGTGAGGACTTACTGTAATTCTAGGTCTGGGGGTACTGTGTTCTGAATGTTTGTGTCCTCCTAAAATTTGTAGGTTAAAACTACATCTTCCCATTGCGATGGTATTAGGAAGTGGGGCATTTGGGAGGTAATTAGGGTTAGATGAGGTCATGAAGGCAGAACCCTCATGAATGGGATTAGTGCCCTTAGAAGAGTCTCGAGAACTAGGACAGTGTCCAGGAAAGTCGGAATCTGCTAAGGAGTGTGTAACAACTCCCCTTCTGGACAATATAAAGAAGAAAAGAAGAAAAAAAAGAAAAAGAGTCCTGAGAGAGCTTGCTTCTCTTTGCTTTGCACTAATACAACTGGAAGGCAGCAATCTGCAACCTAGAAAGGGCCCTCCTCACCAGAGCCTGACCATGCTGGCACCCTGATCTCAGACTTTTGGCCTCTAGAACTGTGAGAAATAAGTTTTGGTTGTTTATAAACCACCCCGTCTATGGTAATTTGTTATAGCAGCCCGCACTAAGACCAAGGTGCAAATGGATTTATGTTTTTGAGGTATATAACCATTCTGTACTCTCCAAGGATGAATTATTGTGGCCTGAGAAAGAATAACATTATTACCAATAATAGTAATAATAGCTAATAGTAATTACTGAGCACTTATTTTATGTAAGGCACTATTAGTGCTTTACATAAATTATTTTATTTAATCCTTGCAAAAACCCTAATTACTATTATTCTCATTTTCCCAATGAGAACAATAAAATTCAGAGAATCTAAATAACTTGCCTAAGGTAACACAATTTATCAGTACTCAGGGGTTTGAAACCTAGACTTGCCTGACTTCAAAATCCATGCTTTTAATCATCACACAATTTTCTGTCCTAATTTACAACTAGAGAGTATATAGCTACAGCCATCTGGCTCAGAGGGGCCTATAGTACTTTTAAGATTTCTGTACTTTTTGCAACTACTCTGGGCCTTTTGCAATCTGTCACCAGTAACGTGCAAAGCTCTAATGGTGATGTAGTACACTGGCAGGTAGTTGCAAATAGGAAGCAATTTGTAGCTGCTGAATATGCACTGTATAAAGTTAGGGGTTGCCACCCTCTCGTTGGGTACAGATGTGAAGCAGAAAGCAAAGTCTACTAATATAGATTGTGGTAACTAATTATAAGACAGAATATTGCCGAGACTGATTGCTCCTCTTTAAAAATAAAAGTTTAAAATGTTATAGACTTTAAAAAACTTTGTTCTTCTTTTGTATGGAAAAGTAGTAAATACACACACACATCCAAGATTGTCTTAGACACTATTAATGGGGATGTTAAGTGTGTTGTGCTGAAGTAGCCTCCGTTGGGGATAAATTATGCTAGTAACGTGATAGGGAAGTAATTGATTTTCAGGAAATTTCTCTAGCAATACCACCCCTTTAATGTTGCACAATGAGTTGACTTTAATTAAGAGTTGCTTAAGACAGATTTAGTCCATGATACACATTTCCATATGCTTCAAACAGCCTACATACATTCAGTGTAGTTCTCCATTCAACCTCTGAATTTTAAATCCTTTTTCTATTTTAAAATTCACTACCCATAACCTTGGGTTGAACATATTTCCATGATATTTAACTTCTATACACATATTGGAATGTTAAAAATAAAATCATACAGTCAGAAAGGAGGAAAAGAATTTTTGGTAGTAAGTTTCAGGAGATACCAATATGCAGATGTGTAACTTGCTCTGGTAACCTCTGGAAATATATATACCCAGACATTTCCAACAAATACAGGTAATTTTTGACTAATAGTTACAGCTTGCATACCCTGTGGTGGCTATGGTGTCAGAAAATTCAGGGTTGATATTGCTTCTGGGTTCCCCAGTGGTGTAGTTGAATGAGTGCAAGGTTCATGACAATGGTATAGTTGTAGTGTGGTGGTGCAGAGATGATTACAGTTTGACAGGGGCCAGTGGCAATTGCAAGAGATATGGAGCAGAGCTTCTCATGTTTATGGTACATAAGAACCACCTGGAGAGATTATTATAGCAGATCACTTAGACTTTACTCCAAAGATTCCAAAGATTCTGATTTGGTAGGTCTGTGGTGGTGCAGGGAAATCTGCATTTACAACAAGCTCTTAGATGAGAATGGAAGCTGCCTATTAAAGACCACACTTTGAGTAGCATTTATCTAAAAGTATCTGTGAATTTAAAAGCTCACAAATTCTGAACTTTTATCACATTCCTGTTTGAGTACATCTGGTAGCTATAGAAGGTAGACTCTGGAGAAAGCAGAAACTGGTAAAAGGTGTATATCCTTTGGCTGGATAGAACCATGATTCTTGTTCTGTCACCCAGGCTGGAGTTGCAGTACCATCATCATAGCTCACTGTAACCTCAAACTCTTGGGCTCAAGCAATCCTCCCACCTCAGTCTCCTGAGTAGCTGGGACTACAGGTGCGCACTACCATGCCCAGCTAAGTTTTCTATTTTTTTGTAGACAGGGAGTCTTGTCATGTTGCCCAGGCTGGTCTTGAACTCCTGGCGACAAGCGATCTTTCTGCCATGGCCTCCCAAAATACTAGGATTACATGAGTGAGCCACTGAACCCAGCCTACCTAGTCTCTGTTTTTAATCTTTATCCATCTCCATTGCTTTATCTATCTCCATCTCCCAAAATTTTCTTTCCAAAACATAGATCTGATTTTTTCACTTCTCTTTAATATTCTTTGAAGATTTTTCTCTTATACACTAAATTCCAAATTCTTCATACATGACCCCCTTCAAAATCTGAACCCTGTGTACCTTTTCCAGTCTCATGCCTTGCTACCATCCCCAATGTGGTACTCCAGTCACACAGCAAAGCAAACCACTTGTCTTTTCTGATATACCTTTTGGACATTTCATAACTCCTTTCCTCTTCCTAAATGTCCTTCCCTTTTATACTTTCCGGCAACGTATTACTCATCCATCCAACCTCAGATCAAACATCGCTCCAAGAAGCCTTTCCCAGTCCCCAAAATGCGTTAATCATTTTCTCCTCTGTACTCCCATAGTCCTTCTCACAAACCTCTATTATAACCTATTTATATTGTGTGGCGATTCTTTATGAGTCTATTTCTCACACAACTTGTCCTACTCATCTTTGAACCCTCCCTTTCTCTACTCACCTCCCAGCCCTCAGCATATAGTACGATATCTGCAACAAAGTAACAGGCAGCTAACATGTATTGAGCGCTTAGTCACTTAACATTTATTCACTAAATGAAGACATCACATGAGAGATTTGAGGAAGTCTAAGAGTTCCTACCTTTGGGATTTCCCGAAATCCTAATTATAGGGGTTTACACAAAACATACTTGCCAGCACAGGTGTGTGTATTTCCTTATTTGTGGCTGATGACAAGACAGGCACATAATCTATACATTATATGTTGTTGCTCAGACAAGGCTATAACCTAGGCAGACCTGAATACAGAGCATTTTAAAACTGGCTAAACTGTAGTCTCCAGAAAGCAGGAATTTTTATCTCTTTGTTTACTGTTGAATCCTCAGTGCCTGGTACATAGTAAGTGCTTGCATTAGTCAGGGCACCAACAGGAAACAGATGGCACACTGAAAATAGGATGATTTGAAGAGAAACCATTTATAAAGGTGTAGGTGGGGTGTAGGGGAACCACAAATGATAGCGAAGTAACCCAGGGCTTGTAACAGTGAAGAGCTGTTACCACTGCTGTAGGTCTAAAGGGAGAGGTTATGTAGAGCAGACTGCCCTGCCTTGAGAAGAACAATGACCATCAGCTGCAGCCACCTGACTGCCAGAATGGCCACTTCCATGAGCGTAACCTCAGTCCAAATCACAATGTTCAAAAGGATGTAGAAAAATTCAGGCTTACATGGCTAGCATTAATGTACAAGGAATCTAATCTAGCCTGGGGAATAAGCAGCTGTCATCTCTGAGCCAAGGCTGGAGAATATGTGGCATACTTGCCACCATTCTTCCCTTCCACATTCCCCAACTTGGCCCCCAAGGCAGACTTTGTAAAATTTAATCAGATATGGTTCTTTCCTACTTCACCCAGAAAAGTCCCTACAATACTCTCAACACAGTGCTCCAAGCAGTGACTACAAGTAAATTACTGTCGCCTGGTATAAAACCTGTTTGCCAAACTGGCTCTAGCCAAATAAGGATACTAGTGGGGTTGGTAGAAACTAGTAGGGTTTCTAGTTTGAATGGGCTCCTAGTTGTCAGCTGGGGATACAGAGGGTGGGTCAGTTCTCAGAAAGAAGGAACTGCTAAGTGCTAAACTAAGCAGATTTTTTTTGGCTCCAGATAGTCAGCTTAGGGTTCAAGTTAGGATTCTGGTCCTAAGGGAGAAAATAATGCAAATCCGCAATCAAAGTAAAAATTCTACAGATTGGTCAAAACAATGAGAGTTGAGGAAAAGGAATATTGTGGGCATATGGGATATATTTAGCAGAACAAAGTTGATTTCAGACTTGTGTTGGTATTAGGCATGGTGTGGATTGACTAAGAAATTTGGTATGACTGAACTCACAACAGTTAGAAGATCTTAGGTACCTGCAGCTAAGCAGAACAAGATGGAGAAAGGAGTAATAAGCTGCAATTCTTTTTCTCTACTCCTTTTTTGTTAACTTTCTAAATTAAGCCAAAAGCTTTTCCTATGCATACTTAACTAAGATAAGCATATGAGATCATAATAACTACCATTTACTCAGTATCTACTATATTTTATGCTTTAGATATGTTCTCATTATTCTTCATAACAACTCCATAAGGTAGATATAATTATACTTTACAGATGAGGAAATGGAAGCTTAGAGTAATAAAGCAATTAAGTTGCAGCTCTAGGGTTTCAAGCCAAGCTTATCTGGCTCTAAAACCTGTACTATTTCTGATATGTCAGCTGCCTATGCTATCTTGTTGAGACCATGATTTCAATCAACCTCAAGTCTTGAATTTCTCAGGGTCATCATAAATGATGAAAACAAGCAAGCTCAATGTAGTAAGGCCATAAAAGGATACATTTAGTATATTACCAAATATTAGCATGGTTAAGAATAGCCAGAATATTTTATCCATCTTCAAATTTTTTCATGTCAATTATCATACCTGCCATATTCAAAGTACTTTCTAGAGGAAATCATCTCATTCACAGTTCCTGATGGCAGGGCAATCTATATATTGTATTATGTTATTTTTCTCTTTCAGTCTGCCCCTCCCTAGATGTGTAGTCCAGGGACAAGCACCTGTTCTAAGAGCTGCCAGTCCACAGGCTAGCCAGGGACCTCCCACAAAGCCTACCATGACAAAAGAAATTGAGCTGAGATTTTTCTCACTCAGATTTGGAATTGACAAACACAGAGAATGTCAGGGAAAAGGGTAGAATTAAAGCCATGGTGGATCATGGTAAACTGAAGCAGAAGCTATGAGATTAAAAATAAAACAGATAAAAACTTATATAGCCAGGCTCAGTGGCATGCTCCTGCAGTCCCAGATACTCTGGAGGCTGAGGTAGGAGGATCCCCTGAATTTAGGAGTTCCAGGCTGTAGTGCAGCATGGGCAACATAGTGACACCCTGTCTCTAAAAATAGTGTATAACTTGGTATCCTAACAAAAACCAAATGGCATATGCAAATTAGGATAAGTTAAGGAAGGTTTATCTACAAAGGAACTAATTAAGAATGTGTGGGCAGGGTGCAGGAAAACCACAAGGATAGCGAGGAACACAGTCAAGGCAGCAAGGGAAATATTACCACCCCGAAACTTGAAGGAAGGAGGCAAAGGAGAGGTGGGAAGGGAAAAGTTGTGTACAGTGAGCTATCTGGAGAGCAGCAGTGGCCTTTTGTTGAGGGATACAGCTGCCTAAAGTGACTTTCCAGGGAGGGAGCCAGGAGAATAAATATACTGACCTCATTCTGTGGATATAATCCACACAGGCCAAGCTTCCAGGAAAGGGAGTACTGTGGAGAAGGGCAAAGAGTGGATCAGTAGGGGTAGAATGAAGATATTTAGGGCACAGCAAGTTAAAAAGAAATAAAACAATGAGTAGAGGGAGGAGAACAGAGGAGATGTGTTGAGAGAAAAAGGTGCTAGGTAAGAGAAAGAGAAAGAGAGCATGCTATCTACAAGAGAAACTGAAATGGTAGCTCATTCCTAGAATTGCCTCAGATCCTGACGACTTTCCAGTTTGAGATCCTGTTCCAGTTTTAGTCTCAGTGTAGCTTTACGATAGACCCTCTTCCTTTAAAATAGTCCATGAGTAATTCTTTCTTTTTTACAACTCCAAAAGCCTAATAAAATGCTGAGTACAATGGGAATAGTTTATTCCTATTAAAAATCCTTCAAGCAAAGATGCTTGAGACAGGTAGGCCACTTACTGAGAAAGAATTATAACACTCTCCTCAGCTTTTTGTAAAGTGTCCAAATTTAAAAATAAAGGTGCCAGTGTCATGAAAACCACCTACTGTCAAAATAGAGAAATCATAAAACTGACCTAATTAAATGAGCTATCTTGGATTATGGAAAACATAGGCCATTCTCTGGAAGAATCACAGACCATTCTATAGGAAATTAAGATAATAGTATATTTTTTCTTTAATTGCCTTCTCTGATCACCCCCTAGCTTTATTGATTTATTGATATACTAAACTGCACATATTTAAAGTGTACAATTTGATCAGTTTTGACACACATATTCATTACCATGATGAAAACATTTCCATCTGCTTCAAAAGTTTCTTTGTACCCCCCTTGTAATCACTTCCTCCCTCTACTCACATCCCCAGGCAACCACTGATCCATTTTCTGTCACTATAGATTAGTTTGCACATTATAGAATTTTATATAAATGGATCAAATAGTACATATTCTTTTTTGCCTGGTTTTTTTTTTTTACCTCAGCATGATTATTCTGAGATTAATCTATGTTGTTGCATGTATAAATAGTTCTTTCTTTCTTATTGCTGAGTAGTATTCCTTGTGTGAAAATATACTTCAATTTGTTTGTCCACTCATATCTTAATGGACTTTTGGGTTGTTTCCAGTTTTGGCTATTACACAACTGTCAATTTTAAGGTAGGAACAGGAATGATATTTTTCTGGATGATCAAGAGAAGTTAGAAGCAATTGCTTCATTAAATGGAAATTCCCAGCATTATGCCTGGACTTAGAAAATCTGGGTTGGTCCATTACTGGCTGGGGAACTTGGGACCAATAACTTTTTTTTTTTTTTTTAAGAGTCTTGCTGTGTCGCCCTGGCTAGAGTGCAGTGGCATCATCATAGCTCACTGCAACCTCCAACTCCTGGGCTCAAGCAATCCTCCCGCCCCAGCCTCCCAAGTAGGTGGGAATACAAGCCACAACACCAGGCTAATTTTTCTTTTTCTTTTTTAAATATTTATATATTTCTTTATTCACATATGTCACAAATGGTCACTTTATTATTTTTTATGTTTGAATACAGTAAAATTGACTTGTTCATGGTACACCTTTAAAAGGTTGAACATGTATACATTTAGATTTGTGTAACCACCATCACAATTAGAATTCAGGATAGTTAAGTCACCCCAGAAAACTTGCTCATGCTACTCTTTTATAATCAAACCCTCTCCGCTACCTCAACCCTTGGCAACCACTGATCTGTTCTTCATCTTTATAGTTTCTTCTCCAGAATGTCATATATGTGGAATCATATATGGTATGCAACCTTTTGGTATGGTATGGTATGCAACCTTTTGAGACTGGCTTCTTTCACTTAGCATAACACCTTTGAGATTCATCCAAGTTGTTGCATGTGTTCATAGTTCATTCCTTTTCATTGCTGAATAGTATTCAATTGTATGGTTGTACCACTGTTTATTTATTCACTATTCATTCACTATTTTGTTTTGTTTTATTAGAGACAGGGCCTATTTTTAGTAGAGATGGGGGTCTTGCTCTTGCTCAGGCTGGTCTTGAACTCCCACCTCAAGTGATCCTTGGCCTCCCAGAGTGTTAGGATTACAGGTGCGAGCTACCACGCCTGAGCATGGGGCCAATAACTTTAAACTTGCTGAACCTTGATTCCTTCATTTGTAAAAAGAAGATTAATAATCCCTGCCTCAACCAAATACTGTGGTGAACACCTCTAATCCCAGCTGCTCTGGAGGCTGAGGTGAGAGGCTCACTTGAGCTCAGGAGTTTGAAATCGGCCTGGGAAACATAGTGAGACCCTGTCTTAAAAAAATAAAAACAACAAAAAGTAATTCCTGTCATGACAGTTAAATAAGAAAATTCATACATAACTGTTTATTCAACTGTTATTACTATAGAAGTAAAGGGGAGAGTGTTGAGAAGTTAGGGAAGAACTTCAGTCAGCTTGGGCTGGCATAACAAAATACTATCAACCAGGTGGCTTAAACAACAGTGTATTTCTCACAGTTTTGGAGACTTGGAAGTCCAAGAACAGGGTGAAAGCATGATCAGGGTCTAGTGAGGGCTCTCTTCCTGGTTTACAAATGGATTCCTTTTAGCTGAGTCCTCACATCGCAGAGAGAGGCTGATTGTAAGCTTGTGTTCTGATGTCTCTTCTTATAAGAGCATTAATTCTATCACGAAGGCCCTATCCTCATGACTTCATCTAAACTTTATTAAAGGCCCCATCTCCACATACCATCCCATTGGGGGTTAGCATTTCAACGTATGAATTTGGGGTATAGGGAAATGATTCAATCCACAGCAGAACCCTTTTAATTTTTCTAGGCCTCCTTGTGGACTCCTGCAATGAGGCCCAAAAGACACTGTCAAATATCATGGCTGTGAGCAAAAGGATAAAATATATTGGTCAATGTCTCTTTCTTCTTGAGGGAAAGCTCCATTTCTTCTGCTTTCATATTGCTTAATATGTTATTCTTATATCAGATACTTTAATCCATGAATATTTATTGAGATAATAATAAATTCTTGTATAATGTTCTATTCCCCAACCCCTGGGCCACAGACAAGTACTGGTCCATGGCCTGTTAGGAACCGGGCTGCACAGGAGGAGGTGAGCAGCAAGCAAGTGAGCAAAGCTTCATCTATATTTACAGCTGCTCCCCATTGCTCGCATCACCACCTGAGCTCCGTTTCCTGTCAGATCAGCAGCGGCGTTAGATTCTCATAGGAGCTTGAACCCTACTGTAAACTGCAAATGTGAGGGATCTAGGTTGCACACTCCTTATGAGAATCTAATGCCTGATGATCTGAGGCGGAGCTGAGGCAGTGATGCTAGCACTGGGGAGCAGCTGCAAACATCGCTTATCATTAGCACAGAGGTTTGACTGCACAGAGACAATAATAAATTAATTGTAGACCCATATCAAAATCCTATCAGTGAATGGCAAGTGGCAATTAAGCTGCATCTGGTGGCAGGATTTACAGTGGCAAGTAAGCATCTTACTTCCATTGTACAGCTGCATCTGGTGGCAGGCTTTAAGTCAGAATCCAACATTTATTTTAGTCCATGTGTGGCCCACCCATTATTTTATTTACCATTTCCATCTGCACCTCGTTTTCACACTGTGCCCTGTCTCAGTCACAGATTTGGAAAGCCTACAAGCCAACTCTAGCAAAAATGAATAAAAACCAAACATTGCTGGAGAGCTTCTTTGAAATGGGGGAAAGACCCAATGATGAGACAGCAGCAGACTCTAAGACTTCCAACAAAATGAAAGCTGCATTTAAGAGAAAATACCAAGAGTCCTACTTAAATTATGGCTTCATTGCAACAGGCGATTCACATTCTCCAAGCTTGCTTTGTATGATACGTGGCCAATGGCTATCCAACGAAGCCACATGGAGACCAAGCAGCCTGCATTAAAAGAGAAGCCTTTGGAGTTTTTCAAAAGAAAAAAAATGTGAAGACGAAGAACAGAAGCAATTATTGAACAGAAGCACTTCATCAAATGTGTCTGCACTGAGAGCATCATTCTTAGTGGCTAACCACATTGCTAAAGCTAAGAATCCCTTTACTATTGGTGAAGAGTTGTTCCTGCCTGCTGCTAAGGGCATTTACTGTGACCTTTTAGGAGAGGCTGCAGTTCAAAAAGTGGCACGTGTTCCTCTTTTGGCTAGCAACATAACTAAACAAATTGATGAAGTAGCAGAGGATACTGAGACACAATTGTTAGAGAGGATTATTGAGTCACCATGGTACGAAATCCGGGTTGACGAGTCTGCCGATGTTGACAAGGCAACGATGCTTGTTTTCGTGCGAGATATTTTTCAGGAAGATGTGCATGAGGATATGTTATGTGCACTTTTGTTGCCAACCAACACCACAGCTGCAGAACTATTCAGGTCTTTGAATGATTGCATATCAGGAAAACTAAATTGGTCATTTTGTGTCAGTATATGCACGGATGGAGCAGCTGCCATGACTGGATGGCTTTCTGGTTTCACCACTTGGGTCAGGGAGGTCACTTCTGAATGTGAGTCTACACACTGCGTCATCCATAGGAAATGCTGGCTCACTGAAAAATGTCACCTGAACTAAACAACATTTTGCAGGATGTGATTAAAATTATTAACCACATTGAAGTACATGCCCTTAACTCACGTCTGTTTGCACAGCTCTGTGAGGAGATGGCTGCAGAGCACACACGTCTTCTCTTATACACAGAAGTGAGATGGCTTTCTAAAGGCAGGGCACTGGCCAGAGTTTTCACGTTATGAGAGACGATCCAGAGATTTCTTTTAGAAAAACAGTCACCACTGGCAGCACTTTTCAGTGTTGGGTAGCAAAACTTGCTTACTTGTGTGACATATTCAACCTGCACAATGAACTCAATCTGTCACTTCAGGGGAGAACAACAAGTGTGTTCAAGTCGGCAGATAAAGTGGCTGCATTCAAAGCCAAACTGGAATTACGGGGGCGACAAGTGAACATTGGGCTTTTTGACATGTTTCAAACATTAGCAGAGATTTCGAAAGAGACTGAGCCAGGGCCTCCTTTCTCCCAGCTGGTGCATGATCACCTATCTCAGCTTTCAAGAGTTTGAGCATTACTTCCCAACCACCAAAGACCCCCTAACTGGGAAGGAAGGGATCCATGACCCATTTGTGAATAAGCCAGGTGAATCGACTTTGTCCTTGCTAGAAGAGGATTGACTGCTTGAGATTGCAAATGATGCTGGCCTTAAAAATGTTTGAGACAACTTCAAATTTCCATACTTTCTGGATTAAAGTCAAGGTGGAATATTCTGAGATTGCCACAAAAGCACTGAAAAGTCTGCTTCCATTTCCAACATCCTGTCTTTGTGAATCAGGGTTTTTTGCAGTGAC
>CAUYSK010062926.1:0-54027 GCA_963575035.1 Avahi laniger
GTCCAATTAATTTCTTTCTATTTTTGGTAGAGATGAGGTCTAGCTCTTGCTCAGGCTGGTCTCGAACTCCTGAGCTCAGAACGATCCGCCCACCTCGGCCTCCCAGAGAGCTAGGATTACAGGCGTGAGCCACCGCGCCCGGCCTAGAAAAATTTTTTTTTGAGCCCCAACTATGGGCTAGGCACTATTCTAGTCTCAGAAAATACACTAGTCAGCAAAACAGACTAGAATTCCTGCCCTCTTGGAGTTTTCCTTCTACTGGGGAGCACAGACAATAAACAAGATAAGAAAAATATGTAGCTTACTATATAGAAATAAATACTAGGAAGGAGAAATAAAGCAAGAAAAGGGAATACAGAGTTGGGTGGAAGGAACAGAAATTCTAGGTAAGGAAGTTCTCATTCAAAAGGTGATATTTGAGAAAAGAAGCAAGTGAGTTTTATGTTCTAATCATACATTAAGCCTCCTAATTTTTTGTCCAGAAGAAAGTTAGCTATAAGTTTAACTCCTAACCTAGGAATGATCTTATTAAGATTTTTTTTTAAAAAAACCCTGAAATAAATTGATATTCAAGTGGAGACAGAGGAGTAGAAAGCTAAGTACCCTCTATGAGATTATTTTCAAGTGACTTCTTTGATTCTGTGACACTTCAGTGTTTGCTTTTATAACAAGGTGAGGATAATACACTGAATTTTATAGTTGCTGCAAAAAGGCCCCAACAGTGACACCTGGGCTGCATAATCCTGGCAGGTACAACACACCCAAAAGCTTGACATAGTTCAGGAGAAAAATACACACACGCACAGCTACATGTGCTGGGCGGTTTGGTGGTATGGAAGGAGGGGAAATAAAAAGAACATTCTCTGTTAAATCTGCGTGCTCATCCGTCCAGCCAAATCCATTGTCATCATAAATTTAAAATGAATATAATACAACATTCTCTGTCAAAATAAAATTGCAAGAGTAACTAAAGAGAAAACAAATTAATTCCCAGAGTGAATTTGGGCAAGAAGTAGCAGGCTTTTGATACCTGATACAGAATTACTAAGAAATAAAAATTAGCAGTGATACAGACCTCATTCTGTAGTATTTTGGACACAAAAATAATATTTTCCTAATTGGACAGGGTATTCCACAGGTTCTGAAGTCAGACCACAGGTTAAGGGCTTTATCTGAGAGACACTCTGCCTCCCCCTGCCTCCCCCTGGGTGCATAGCACCCCTTGGTCTGTAAAATGGTCATTCCATTCAAAAGGGACGTGTCCTTTTGTGATCCCTGGCATCACTTCATGTTTTTCCTTATAAACTTCCTACCCAAGTTGTGGCATTGTTGAGATCATTGCCTAAAGTAACTTTCCATTATATTGGCAAGTCAAGTGCATACACCTGATTTTTCTGCCATCCTTCCTCTAAAGATTTAAAAAATTCTACTGCGAAGTAAACAACAACCCTGCTCTTGTGATCCTTGTTGAAGGTTTCATCTTCTGAAAGATTATTCTGAAAAGTGGTACTTTTTTAGAATGTCACAAATAGTCACACGACTTTGATTAAATAGATCTTTTGTTCTGTAACTTTTCAGAATTCATAATTTTTTTGAACCTAATTTATTTTAAAAGCACACAGTAAAACTCTTCTGTCCTTCAAAATAAAAATATAATTTTTCTTCTGGATTCTTAACTGTATTACTAAAATTTTAACTTTGCATGATATATAGTAGTCATTACTGTCATAAGCATTAACTTCACTGTGGAGTTATTAGGAAATATTTAATTAGAGTCACTGAGAATTTAGGAGTATAATGGAGCTGTTGTCAGTGCCTGGGCCGTGCTGTAAATACCTGTTATGTTTGTGAGTGAGTGAAACGAACTACTCTATGTTGATATTTTTATAGTTTTTAAATTATAGAGCAATATATCTATTTTGTTTTAAGTGTTTCATGTAAGTAGTGGTGAGGTTATGTTAATTGTAGACAATTTACAAAATGCTAAAGACTTTTTCCTACTTTATCTTTCTGAACTTGAGCGATATTGTCTTTAAGTACAATGTTCTAGCTTATTAGAAACCCAAAATGTAACCCTATATCAGAATCTTTCCTTTTAGTTGTGGACCTTTTTGCATCCACAAAAACGTTTTACAAAAAAAAAAAAGACTCCAAGTAAATATGTCTAAGTCTAGCTATAGTTCACTTACATAGTCAAGAGGTGAGAAATCTTCTCTGTGGAAGTCAAATAGAAGTGAATAAAGGGTCACAGAGTATCAGTAGTTACTCTAGTGTCAAACTCCACATCATTTTGTCATGAGTTTATCCTTTAAGTACATGGTTCTGGTTGTCTGCATTGTGCCTCATCCACCCTCTTGTTATCTGGTTGGACAAGAAAGTCAAGGTCAGCCCACGGAGATGGGCTGTTCTGTCAGTTGTTCTACATGGTACCAGACCTATTTATTTGTGTGGCTGATAGAAACTAAACTATCCTGCGATGGATTTTTATGACTTAACTTATGGGTCAATATATTTATTCTCCTTTAAGTAGTCCATGTAAATAGTGGACATGGAGATGGCTTAATGTACGTTTTTGGTTTTTTGCAGATAAAACACTGTCAACTTTTTACTGACATACCTGCATCCTTTTTGCTATGCATATCTGTATATATCTCTTACAAAATTAAAATCATATTTTCATAGTTTTATAAACTGTTTTTCTCATTTAACATTATATCATGAAGTTTTCATAAGATGTCCTTCAATATTGTAAATCGTTTTTCATGAATACTGTTTTAATGTCTGCTAGAAATGGCACAACTTATTTCTACCTCATAAGCTTTGAATAAGTAAAAGAGGATTGCTATGAATTTGGTTAATATAGTAAACCTATTGAGAAAGCAGTACTATAGTTTAGATGGTGGTCATTTTGACATCACATTATACCAACGAAACAAGGTTATTTTCGCCATTCTATCATCAGAAAAGAAAGATTTGGAACTTAGGAATCAATGATAGCAGCCAGCAAACTTTCTTACTGTGCAACAAACAAGAGGTGGAAACACCGTTGAGTTGACTCTACTCAGAGAAGAAAAATTAAGGTTGACACTAAAATAACTTTGGCTTACGTACGACTCACAGCAAATGCTAAATAATGAAAAAATATGTCTTTTAGTCCTGAAATTTTCTGGGTTGTGAGAAAATACGAAGCATAAATCATATCAAACTACTCCTGGCATTAGGCCTTCAGGATGCATTTGTTTGAAATCAAGGGCCAAATTGCCTGGAAGAGAGAAAACTGCTAGATGCCAACTGAGGCGGAATGCCAGCCTTGGAACGAACACATCATTTCTGGAGAGATCCATGTGCACGATCCTAGTTCGCCTTCAAAGTGGTTCCCTTGAATTGATTTTGTAAATTAACAATATTAGGCCTTCTGTAGGATAGAAAGTGCATTAGTCACACTGCTCTCACTTTACCCAGCACGGAAATCTATTGTTCTTTTGTAATAAAATGGTTCCAGGGAAGGTTGAGGGGGAATTTTTGCTACATCAGGTAAAAGGAATCACATTCAGTTTTCAAGCAGGTTTAATGAGGAATTTTGATAATGAGAGTAAAAACATCAGCGAGCATAACTTCACTAAGCAACTCTTAAAGGGAAACTGAACTGGCTCCTGTTTTCACAAGTGCATGTAACCATCGTTGAATAGGTGCCAAGCATCGATTGTTCCGAGTGAGTAAGGACATAGGATATGGCAAAAACTCACGGCAATTTATTACCAGAATGTTTTAAAAGAAATGGAGGATTTCAGAAAAGGAGAATTTCCACGGATTCATGTTTAAATTCACCATAAGTGATTAATCTTTGTGTTCCATTTTTTTGTCCAAGGTCGGTTTTACACACCATGTAAAATCGCTTCTTTAGAAGAAAGTCTGCTTTTTTCAAAAAAGGAAAGAGGAGGGGGAAAAAAGACAACAGGTCTCCCAGAAGATATTTCATAAGGCTTCTTTCACATTAGTTTTTTGTTCTTTATTTTTAGCAGAGTTTAATCTGGGGAATAATGTGCAAGGAATAATCAGAGTATAACATAAACAAATGTGGCTACTTTCAATAAATGATACTGATTTTCTAAAAATTTCCCTTCAATTTTCAAAGTCTATAAGAAAAGCCTGGGCATTTAGTGCTCTAAATCTTCATGTGCTCAAACTTTTATAGAGGGAATTCTACCTAGATTATATAATATATAGATAATCCTATAGAACATTTTTCTCTTATAAACTTTCAGAATTATTTATTTTAATGGTGGAAAATATTGCCATAATATGAAATAATAATCATTATATTGGCAGCTCTAATTAATGAAAATATATTTATAAAAAAATCAAGGTAGAAATAAATATTTTCAGAATCATCTACTACAACATTCCTGAAGATTTATTTTGAACTACTTTCCTCATAGGATTTATTAGTATTAGGCACTCAAAGACTTGAATAAAGGCTAAAGAGAAAGAGCCCAAAATAAACAAACCCAAGCCCTTTTCCCATCATTGATATCTAAGTAAGAGCTTCTGAAAACTAACCCCTAGAAATGATTTAACAATTAGTTTTTAATCAAAATGAAGTTTCCTAGCATTTTTGGCTTTTTAAATTTAAGGATAAATGTAACTCTCCTGGGTGCCATTCTTCCTATTTGGAAATATCAATGTGTTCCTTCAAATATGTCTTTTCTATTATTTATATTAAGTACTTAATCAAATAATTAAATTGAACTAGACAAATATGTCCTGGTCATCCGCTATGTGCAAATTTAGGTTTCTTTCAATTGCTAGGACTACTAGCTGAATGAGGCCTACTAATTCCCAGTGACACTCATACATGTTACTTTCTTTAAAATGTTGGCTTTCACAAAGCCACAAAAGGGAACAAATATAGCTGTATTGCCTGTCTTCAACCAAAATGCTTTAGCAATTGAAAGATGGGGGCAGTGTAGACACTCAAAAATGCTTTGAGATCTTTAGATGAATGGTATCATACAGATGTGTATTATTGCTATTTCTTTGTTCTCAATCACTTGTTTTCAAGGACACTAAAATCCATGTAGCCCCTAAAAAAGATAAATAAGGGCAAGTCACTTTTCTTCCTCCAGTCACAGACTAAAGAAATTATTTCAGATAATATATAGCCCTTCAGCCATGGGAGCAGGAAGTGTTTACTGCTCAAGTCAGGGTCCCAGTTGGTAAAATAAACGGAAACTTCTGGTTCAGTTTTAGGACCTTCTTTCAAATAAAAACTTCATTTTGTCTGGGCAAATAAATTGATTTAATCTTGTATTCTTGGTCAAATATTCATAAAGTCAGGGAAGTCTTTAAAGAGTACAACTTTGCCCATTTTTTTCTGCTTTAAGGGCCAGCAAGTTTTGTTTGAAAAGAAAAATCTAAGGCCACCAAAAAAACCTATGGCATTTCCTTCTCTGATGATCTTTAAAATTTGTTCAGGCTCATCTGTTTGGAGTTATTTAGGTGTGCCCCTATTTGAAAATGGGCCTCCATAACACTTTCTCAACCGGGTGAAAGTTGAGAATGTAGAGTCAAAAGGAGCAAAAAAATGAATATTTCATATGTGTTACATTTTTTTAAAAAAAGTGGAAAAGTAAAGATAATTTTTAGAAATCCAAAACATGATAAAATTAACTAAGTTCTTGTATATTTCTTTCTACCTTATTGCTTGCTTTTTCTTTTTTGATCTTCCAGAATACTTATAAGTTTGCAACTATACTGCACTCAACTTTTCACGGGCATATTTCTTACTTTTTCACTATTATAAAGACTCATTAATTCAACAGATATTTTTTGAGCATTTGCAACATGCCTGAAGGCTGCAGGTCAAATGTAAAGGAGACAGACATTATCTTTGCCCTCATGGAGTTTCCCTTCCTGCGGTGAAAATTGATATTCTATCAGTAAATAAATTCGAAATGGTGAAAAATGCAGAGAAAGAAACAAAACAGGATAATGAGACAGTGCCTGGGGATGAGAGTTGGGATGAGGGGACTGCCTTAAAGGGGGAGGGAGGAGAGGTTCCCTGAAGAAAGAAATCTGAGGTAAGTGAGGTCTGAATGAAAGAAGGAGCTGGTGATGTGAAAACCAGGCAGGAGAACCTTCCAGGCAGAGGCAACAGCAAGTGCAACAGCCCTGAGGCAAGAAAGAGCTTGCCACATTTGGGGAACATAAGAAAGGCCAGGAGCAGAGTAGGAAGGGGGGACTGGAACAATGAGGTTCCTGGGCTAGATGAGAGCTAGAGCTGGTGGTGTAGAGGTGACAGAGTGGAGGTAGCCAGTGTACTTTGGTTGCCTGTGTTGTTATGTCGTCACACTGTTTTAAAAGAGAGTGCAAGTGGTCACTCGTTAAGTTTGGCCCCTTTACAAGCAGTTTAGCACATATTTTTAATCCTGTCCCTTTTATTCATTGACATTACAGTTAACTATAACCCTGTCCTGCCGCATGGGATCGTGGTAGGGCTATCCAGGTGATGAGGTAAGGATCCTGGGTTTTATTCTAGATGTAGTGAAAAGCCATGAGAGCATTTTAACAGGGGACGGCACGATCTGATTGATGCTGTCTACCAATCACTCTGGCTGCTGTGGGGAGAACCAGTTGTAGGGATATTAGTGGAGCGGCTGCTGCATTAAATGATTAAATGATGGTAACTTTGAGGAGTGTGGTGGAAATAGAGAGAGAGAGAAATGTGGGCAGTTCTTAGACACAGTCTAAAGAAAGAACCCCCTAAACGCTTTTCTGATGGATTGAATGCAGATAAACAGAAAAAGAAAAATCAAGAATCAGACCTAAATGTTTGGCCTGGGACAATGGATGACAGTGGAGCCATTTGGGGGAGAGGGGTGGATGGAAAAAGAGAGTGTCGGTGAGTGGGCAGGGAGGAGGGTACTTCAAGAGTTCCATATTGAGGAAACTAAATTTGAGATTGCTACTAAACATCAAAATCAGGAAAGATGGTAAGCAGGCCACTGGACATAAGGGTCTGGAACTCAAAAGCAAGGTCAAGACTGAAGGTATAAATTTGGGAGTCATGAGCATAAATGGTCCTTAAAGTCCTGGAATTGGATGAAACATCTTAAGAAGAGAGTATAGAGAAAAGAGAAGGGAAGAGAACCTAAATCTAAACTCTCAGATAACAACACCACCCAGAGAAAGAACCAGTAAAGGAGATGGAATAGAAACTCTGTAAAATACAAGGAAAATCAGGAGCTCTGTGTCATGCAAATATGTAGAAGAGCATATTGAAGAAAGAGGGATTGCTCAATGGCATCTAATACCACTGAAGAAGATAGGATTGAAGAAGTGACCATTGACTGGTCAATGTGGAAAGACCACAGAAGCGTGAAGGAGAGCACTCCCTTCCATTGCAGACAGCACTGCAATAGAAGACAAGCAGACAAACCATGCAAATAATTTGGATGGTTGATATGTAGCAGGGTGCTTTTGTTTGTGTGTTTAATGTTTGTTTTTATTTTTATTAATTTATCTGATCATTGAGACCATGGCCACGGCTTCAAGGTGCAAATTTTAGGCTCCATGAATGTAGACAAATATATCTCAAAAGAGAGCTACCTCATACATTGGGGTGGAGTGTAAAATGGTGCTGCCACTTTGGGAAATAGTTTAGACATTTCTCTGTGTATAATCTAGCAATTCACTCTTAGATTGTTACCAAAGAACAATTAAAAAATAGGTCCACAAAAAGACATGTACACACATGTTCACTGTATCATTAATCATGATTTCAGGAAACTGAAACGACCCAAATATACATTAATAGTTGGAGGAATAAAAAGATTTGATGTTTTTTATACACTGCAACACTACTCAGCAATAAGCAGGAATGGACTATTCATAGATGCTACTCAATGGACACATCTCTCAGACTTGGGCTGAGTGAAAGAAACTGGACCCAGAGTACATGATCTCTGATTACATTTACGTGAAAGTCTAGGACAGGGAAACTAATCTATACGGATTCATATAAGAAAACTACATTGGTCAATAATTGTCCACAGTGGGGGACAAAGAGGAAATTGACTAAAAAGGGGCACAAGGGAGCTCTCTGGAAGGTCTTAGTTGGGGTGGTCAGTACATGGATGTATACATTTGTCAGAAGTTATCAGGCCAATTAAAGTGAATGAATTGTATCTCAATAAAATTGGGAAGAGAAAAAGAGAGAGAGGGACAGAGGGAGAGAGTCAGGGAGGAAGGGAAGAGGGGAGAGAGAGAGAAAGAGAGAGAGAGAGCACTATTTTTCCTGATTAGTTTCTACCACATCTACCTGCATTTGTAAGATATTCTCCTTCTTGATTACTTTGAGAACTCTTTTGTACTGTTGCATGTCTGTCAAAATGTCACTCAATTACTGATATCTACTGTATATCATACAGATTCTTTCTCATAGAATCACTAACAATAATGCTCCCATGCTTTTAGAAATATTTTCTTGACCTTTGCATGACTATTTTGATCCTTACTATAACATATAAGGTAATTTAAATAAAATATACCTAAATATGTCCTAAGTGCTGTCATCACTACTTTGGGATATCTATAGTAATGCTATTAACTTGACATCATTTATTACCCAATTCTACTATATCTTTGCTTTTCTAATAAATGACTTCTTGAGTCATAAATAGAAGCTGTTTTTGAGCTTTTGTTTTATAGATAGATAACAGGATTGAGGGCATTACATACAAGCCGCACCACAAATTTCACTAAATGTACCCAACTCTTCTGCTTTTCTTTTTTGAAAAAAAATACATAATGCAGATCTAGAAGACTGTGCTATAAGAGAAAGGTCAGGGGTTTTGGAATAGAATTGGACTCCACTCTCAGACTTGCTGCCAGCCATGTGAGCTTAGACAAACTCCTTAATCTCACTGAGTTTTAATTTCCTCATCTGCAAAAAGGTAAAGTAATAATTACCTCTCTATCTTGTTATAAGGTTTGAAGATGACATATGTAAAGTTTCTAGCACAGTGCCTGGCTTGTTAGAGAGGCTCACGTATGAGAGTAGAAATCCTACATGCTGTTTCTGTCCTCTTGCACACTGTCAGTGTGGTGATGGAGGCGCGGGGGGACCAAGCACTGCCTCGCAATTTCTAAAGGACTGCCAATATTGGTTAAAATTACCTCTGAATTCTAAACCATAACCTTTTCAACAACACGGCAACATTTCATGGAGCCTAATGGAAGACATGAGGCATTACTTAAATTTTTTGTGACATTTGCGATTTTAGAGCTTTTGAAACAGAATATTAAAAAAGTCACCAACATCTATGCAAGGAAGCATTCTCTTTTTCTTAGAAATCAATGTAGCTCTTCGTCTGCATATATTATACACACACACATAGACACACACATGTATTTATATGCAATTTTTGGAGGGTTTGCTTAAGAAAATTTCCTCTTTAGAGGTGTTCAACCAGGATTCTGAAAACTAATAAAAGGCCCTGTTATTCTATAAAATTTTATATGATCTTTTCACATAGTATCTATATTGTTAAAAATAGTTTCCTATATTAGTGATTGCTGCTGTTCTGATTTTTACCAGATATTAATTATAGTTTATTCAACCTCAACACTTACTATTAATGTGACTTCCGTACTCTGTATATCCAGATGGGATATTCTGAGATAGTTTCTTCTTCCTGAGGATATGGAATTCCTTTCCAGGAAACATTGGAACTATTCTTAACCTGGAACTCCTATCCATCTTGTGTCATCCTTCAGAGATACTGCACCTTCCCTGCTGCCTGACCAGACGTTTATATGCTCACTGTTTATTTCTCAGCTATTTTAGGAAGACCTTTCTTCCTCAATGATGAAAGCACATTACCATGAAGTGATTAGCTATGGGTAATCTTATAAAGCCTTTGTTTAGGAAAGAGGTCACCATGCTTCAAGATCTTTTTGTTCTCTACATTGTATCATTATTTTGTTTATCTAAAATGTTTTAAAACTGCTTTTAAAGTCATTTTCTATTAAACATCATCATCTTCATACCCAAAATATGTTTAATGTGCCCATCTGAATATAATAAAATCAGCAATTACTTCTGGACCAGTGTTTATTAACCCCAAATATTCACTAGATTTATCTTGGGATTTATTTTCCTTTATAAAGCTTGGGCTGTACACTTGGAAATTTTGATTTAATAAATCTGGGGAGGGGGACAGGTTTAATAATTTTTAAGCACTCCGAAGGTGATTCTGAAGTAGAGCCAAAGTTTGAGAAACGATGTTTTAGATGCAAAAAGTTTTTGCAAGCATTAAAACTCAAACCCTTTGGAATAATAGAGGATTTTCTTATATTCCCAAAGAGTGACTGAAGTATAGAACTGGACACTTTTTAAAGCAGGTGGCAAAGGGGTAAGTGAAATCATAGTTGATGACTCTGAATTTTAGATCTTTCAGTTTATTTCTCACTGAAATCATTTTTCTCTCAAAAGAGAATTAACCAAGTAAGGGAACTACACTGGAGGGTCATGTGCTAATAGCTCAGTGAGGAAGATGTGTAAGATTTGACCTCACTTTCATCTCTGCCCTGCCCCAGACAAACTCAAATTCCTGGACAAGATGCACAAACACAAATGTGTCAGGAGCTACAACAGTGACTTGAAGTGTGAAACAGAAAAAGTAGACACTGGCAAAAGTGCAGGACTCACTCCTATTCTAAAGGGGACTGTTGCTACTCAGTCCCGGCCATGGTTTCTGTGGGAGAATGCAAGCTGAGTGTTGCTAAGTCTTGCCATTTTTAAAGAGAAGTAGAAATTCTCCTTTTGGGGTGAAATTTTTCTATTATTATTATTGGCACCTAGTGACAGCATTTTGGTGTGCCTTATTTACATTTTGGGGCTCAATCTGGCCCACAGGCCACCAGTTTCCAATATCTGGGTTAGATGATTTTTAAAATTCATTCAATTCTACAATTTAAAACTCTAAAAGATGTAATTTGTACAAAACATGAAAATACTCCCTTAAGATGGGAAGTTTCTATTTGAATGTGTGCTTATATTAATTTTTGTCTTCCTGAACCCTCTCATTTTATACCCTTTGTCCTGGCAGCCTACCCTGTCTATTTCGACCTTCCCCAGAGTTGATGTCTCAAGAATTTAAACAACTCTGGCTAACATACTATATTTACAGTATATGGAGGATCCTGGTGTTATGTCAGAGGAAAACCTTGCCTTAACTTTTCAGAAAGAAATGGAATGTACAGTACAGCGTGGCCTATAAATCATTTTCAAATTAGTATTCTGTACATCTGGAGAAGAGTACATTTCTACTCATGCATAAATTGCCTACGAACACATTTCAAAAACCTACGCTTAATCTTAGCAATGAACATTTCAAAAAGTAAATTAATATCTTCAAGGGGAAGAAATACAGTATATTAAACAGGAACCCACTAGAAACTCGATAGTTAAGAGTCTGTCAGCATTTCCATTATAAACTCTGTTTTTTGAGGGGTTTATAACTCACTTATAAAAATTCATTGTAGGCTGAGACTTGGCATGTAAGGTCTCAGCCTAGCAGCTTGACGTGATATTAGATCTGAAGGACCTCAGATTCTTGTCAATGAGATACTATTTTAAGCCCCCAGATGAGGTCTAAATAAAGAGAGCGAGTGATTTAAACCCATAGAATCCAGGAACTATAGATTAAAACTAAAATAACTGCTCTAAGATCAACAGGTTGTGGCTTGGTTTTGCAGGGACCCACACCGTTGTCTGCCCTGAACTATATGTTTTGTACTGTGTAGGGTGGGGTCGGTTTTATTTTCTTATTCGGGTCACACTCGATGTAACTTTGATTTTCCATTTAATAGCTTAATATATTGTCTGTTGAGGTTACAGGTTTAGATGAACGTTTATAAATGAGTCTAATTAACATTGAACTTGTAACTCTTTTTTTTCTTTCCATTTGGTAAAAGGTATTCCTAGGAAGTAGGAATAGAGTATAAAAATGTCTTAGGCCATTGTAAATTTCTTGTGTAAATAGCTTGTGATATGTTGCATGTTTAAATTAGCACAGTATGTATTCATTTTAAATATTGATCTTTTAGGAAGTCCTATAATAAATCTGAATACTCTTTTGCATTACTGTTTACATTAGGTCTATTACAGATTAAGAGAGACAGTTGCCTTGTAAATTTGCTTGCAGAGTAAGCAGGGACATATAAATAATTCTGTTTCCAATTATACAAAACAATGATGATAAACTATTGGGAGCTACGGGACAATTGTGCAGAGCTTGGCTGAATTACAGATTCAGAGCAGGCCTGTGAGTAACTGATGTGCAGCTGGCAGTGGGGGCTATTGTCTAAGTCAGGAAACGAATGAAAAAGTGGTGCAGAACAGAATTCTATAAATGTAGCTCCGTCAAGATGCAGTTCCTTTCCAGCTGTAAAGTTTCTAAAGAGTTACCAAAAACTATTTAAAAACATAAAGACACAATTGTTTGGCTTGGTAATGGTAGCAATTTGTCCGTAACAATGTTAAGTATGTTGTGGTAACCTTCATGGGGAAAAACCCTATGGATGGACTCGATTGTGGTTTGGGGTTTCCACCTTCTCCCAGTAGTGGTTCCTCGGGCTGTGGCATGAACTGGCCTTTGAAAAATTTGATAGCTCAACCAAATTTCAGCTAGGAATGTTAAAACATAATGGTTGAAGATTAAGAATAAATTTACACCTAAGCCATATAATTCCAAGGCCAAGATCAACCCATTCTTCCTTGCATTCCCATCATCTATTCAGAAGTGCAAATATTCACATGAAAATGAGATTGGTTGAAATGTTTAGCTTATATTGGGAAACATATCTGTTAAGCAGCTGAGAAACATATTCATTTCAGTCTTTCCATTTGACAAGGCTCATTCTCCCAAGTAAAATACTAAGAATGCAATGACAGCAACTGAAGCCGTTCCATTTCCTCTCCTGACTTTAATCTCTCCCTAGGAAAAATATTTCTTGAAATGCTATAATGTGTGTGTATCGACACTCTTACTTAGATATTTAAATAGGTTTGACCTTCTATTTATTCTCTACGACCAGCAAAGTTCTTTTGATGGTTACTTAAAGGGGTGTTAATTTTTTTCATGGCTAATAATGATTATTATAATCATACAGTGATTTTCAGCTTATAAAGTGTGTTCATGTACATTATTATATCATTACATAACTGACATCATTATAAGAACTTCAAGAAATGAGTTGGATCAATATTATTATTTTTAATCCCAATTTTTTAAATGATGAAAAGAAGTTCAGAGAGGTTAAGTGATTTGTCCATGTTTGTTCATCTAGTTAAGTGTCAAACCTAGACTCCAGCCCAGCTATTTGAATTCTAAATGCCACGTTCTTTCCACTGTGGTTTTAAAATGACATGTTTTTAAAAGGACTGCATTTAGCATTTTTAAAAGGAAGATGTGTGTAGATCAATTGGCATAATGCACACCAAGGATTCTTGCCATTCATCTTTGTGCTGCTTCCTGTCGAGGTAAAATTGGTGGTGTAAACTGCAGGCAGTTCCAAAATTTGGTTTTAATCAAGAGCTACAACAACGTTCACGGGTTCACCTTGACCATGCTTATCTTCAATATACGATGAAAATGCCTAGTAAAATACTGAAAAGGTGAGAAACAAGAGGAAGTTGGTGAGAAATGGCAGGATGATGGCTATGTTTATTCCAGGGTTTTTTTGGTTTGCTATTTTAGAACTTTATTTGATCATTCTTTTCAGTCCCTTGTATATTAGAATACATTTCAAGAATATACACATAATAAATCCATCTGCTTTCCTGGCAGAGCTAATTTTGATTCCCAGAAATTTGGACTTAATTGTTCACTCTAATTTTTTACTAATGGCAACATATTTTACCAGATGCTCTTAGGCTGAAAGAGCTTTGGGGAGTGAGGACTAGGTGGAATTGCTTAAGAAGTATGGAAACTGAAGCAGTCAGTAGTACACTCGCTGGACATCGATATATATTCCCACACCATGTCTGGTTAGGGAAGACTGCACCATAGAAATGATAACTCCTTTGAAAGTGTAAAGACCTCACTAGGCATATCTCAGGGATTCAGGGTATTATGTGACTACATTGGAATAAAGCTTTGGATGCTGGAATTTTAACTGAAAAAACCTTCAAATTTTAACAAATAACATGGAATTTAATCTATTTTGTTTCAAGGCTTTGATTTTGTAGAGTTTCTGGCCAACTCTAGGAAGAAAAACATTCTATAGTAAAATAAAACTCTAATGACTCAAGAATACCATGTGACACCTAATTTGGTGATTGCCACCCAAAATTACATTCACCAGTTATAAATCAATTATGAGGCATAGTTATAATTATATTAATAACACTGGTTTGCTTTTCTAAATCCAAATATTATTGATGAGGAAATGTTCTGACTCTAAATGGTTTTAATTAAGAAACTAGCCATTTTTTTAAAGGCGGTAAAAAGGATATTTTTTGTCTTCACTTTTTGTTATTTGTGCACATGATTTCCAAGAAAAAGGAAAGTAATGATTATAGTAAATTACAGGAGTCAGGCAGCAGGGTAATTAACAGGTAATTATCAATAAACAATTTAACCACAAAAGCTTGGATCCCACCTACCACTTGTCAACAATAAAAGCTTAGTAACTCCACATGCCATTGGAAACAGAGTCTACAGGGAGCCCCAGAAAGGACTGCTAATATAAATAAACAATTCTTTCTTGGGAGAATACACAAAGCCTAGGCTGTGAGTGACCGCATAGAAGAAGGAAAGAAAAATCCAGTAGGCAGGAAACATATTAGGAAACTAAACATTTGGTTTCGGATTTAGGAGAAAAATATGAACGTGCTTGATACTGAAGACAGAAAAATTATCTATGAAATGTCTTTCTCATCCCATACGCAAATTTTATGTTTCTTTAAGCATGATTGGAAATGTAAGATTATTTATCCAGTTGGCATTATGACTCAGGAAAAAGTGGACCTTATCCAGGTTTAAATATAGTCAACAGGATTTATACATTGAACAACTGGCTAATAGTCCACCAAAAATGTATTTATATGGAAAAGGACAGCTAGGATTTGGAAGCATCTCTAAAATTTATACAAACCTTGAATGGAAACCTCTTCCTTTATAAAATGGACAAAGTTTCTATTTCTCTAGCTTGAGGGCATGGAAGGTTTCTAATTAGCTAGTGAAAAAGGAGCCATTTAATTTAGACAAAAAGACTTGACCCCAGAGGGAATAATAATTTAATCCTCAATTTCTATTTCATGTTAGCTTTGTTAATGTGGTACTGGGACACAATTTGAAAATAGCTAAATCAGTGATTGAATTTCATTCTAAAAGAGATTTTTCTCTTTCTGAGTTTTATTTTGCCTACACACACATGCACACACTTTTAAAATTGCAGTTAAATAGGTCATAATTAAATGCACTTATTGAATATTATCAGCACCTGATGATATGGTAGGCATAATGCAAAGTACATTAAGTAAGTATGTTCTCTGTCATCTAAGGTCTAAGAGATAAAATTTGTCATAGAACACAATTGAAAGATGTGCATGCAACTGAATAAACATGATGCAGATGTACATATTCAATAAAGATTTCATTATCTACAGGCCAAAGGATAAGTGTGTGTTGTGCAGTAATGAGAGTAAGAAAGCTTGTGGGATTTGTAAGGTTAGATAAGGAAGTCTTGAGGAGAAATCACCATCTGACCACTGATTAGTCAGGAAAGTCTTTGGGGAAGAAGGCAACAAGCCTGGTACATCGGGGGTGGGGAGGCCTTGCCTGCAGAGCGGGGACAGAGTAATGCTCGGATGGAACCAAGGTCTCAACAAGAGATGCAGGCCTGGGCAGGCGGTGCTAAGTGATGCAAGGAAGACATTACTCTAATGCAATAATTTTCATCTTTAGTATATTGTTTAAAGTCCTGCAAGACCTAATTGCCAAAATACATGACTCTATTGTGCTCTTCGTTTTGCCTGAACTTCAAACTAAGATTGTTTCATTTTCTCTCTTGCTTGGCATTATGTCTGCCTAAATTTTTTCCTTCAGATTGCCCACATCCAATTGCATTCATTAGAACTCTGCTAAATGACAAGTTTCCCATGGTTTTCTTAATTCCCTTTTGATTTTTTTTTAGACAAACCTAGATCTTGTTAAAAAACCCTCCCACTGTGTCTTCTGTTACTAAAAAGTAATTAAATAAAAAGTGAGTTTGGATACATCTATCATATAATTTGAAATTACATATGAATGTAGAGAGGAAAAGTGACTTTGAAGGATCAATTCTCAAATTTTGATTTAAGAACTGTGTTATTAGCTGAAATAATATGAACTGAGTCCATTCTTTTGACCTTTGCAAAGTCTAACCTAGTCAATTATTGCAGCAGAGCAGGGAACCAAAGAATAGCTTTGAATCAGTCAGACCCAAACTGATTTAAGTTTGCATGTGGTTAAATAAGACATTAGTTAAAAATAATTAATGCTGTCTTTGACCTTTGAAATGAGGAAGGACATTCGTGGTCCTCCCCCTGACTCCTACTCCATGCATGTGAATCTGCCTAACTCATGGCATTGCTTAAAACAGAGCAGAACACTTTAATATACCTTGATGTTAAATATCTTCAATAACATAAGGAAAGTTGTGTTCTTCCTAAATAGATGGCATTAACAGCTTTCACTCAGATATTTAGAGTGTAAATTTTTCACAGCTTACCAGCTGATTTTTATAAACACATACATACGTAGTGTATGTTTCGTGAAATGACCATGAATCAAATTATTCTTTGCTCTCTTTTTGTTTAAATGTCCCTTTGACACAGTTCGGCAAGATCCCCTTGGGATTGTTATGATAAGGTTATCGATAATTCTCCTTTCAGATTTTAATGAGACCCAGAAATATTAATAGGTGTGGTTATGTTGTTGTATATTTATAACACATAGTGTTTTAGAGAGGAATCCCTAAATTGCATCACAATGGTTTGCTACTAGAAAGAAAAATGACATGTTCCCTCTTCTTCTTTCCATTTCCCTCCATCATTTTTTCTTCTCCACCAATCATCAACTTCAATGTGAACAAAGAGGGTCCTCATCACCAGGAACCCACTCAGCTACTACTGGGGTGGAGACAGAGGGAAAAAACAGAAGTACCCCCAAAGCAGGCTCTAAAGAAACAATATCCTACTTAATCTATGATATGTTTTCAATTTGCTCATTATTGTTTCCAAAATTAATTTCTAGTTCAGCTATATTCTCTGGGGTTTAACAAGTAAACTCCGTGTGTTCCCAGATATAAAAGCTTTAAATCAACAAATGAATGGCCAGTACATGTGACATAGGAGACACATAAGAGACAAGCACATAGGAGACTTTCAATAAATAAGTCAATAAACAAATGAATAAACTAACCCCACCTAGGCCATTATGCATAACACCCTCCGTTCCATCTTCTTTATCTGGCAGAATCTTATTTGTTCGTTGGGTTTCCATTTAACTGTTACCTCACAGGAAGGACTTTCCTGACTGCTCTTCCCAGGTTAAATTTTGTTCCAGTTATTTGTCACCACAGCACACTCAACTTCTGCCTTATCTTTTATCACATTTTATTGAGATTCAGTGTTTAGTGCTTGCCTCCCCCTCTGCTCCTGTTAGGTGTGGTGGTCTATCCCCACCGCCTAGTACAGTAGTTGGCAAGTACCTACTTGAACTCGAAAAGTTGAGAAGGAAGAATGGCCAGGAAGTAGATTTCAACTGGAATCAGCAAAAAAGAAATGAATAGTGGGTAAGGTATGCAAAAGGAAAAGAGTCCAATGAAAGGGAAGAAGTTAAATGAAGGAAGAGATGCCTGCAATGGAATGTGGGGAAAAGAAATAAAGACTTTGCAATCAGAACTTCATGCTTAAACCACGGAAGAAGTTATGGGAACCAATGTAAGGGAAGGAAGTAGTTAAACAAAAAGAGAGCAAGGAATAAATTACAGTAATAGTAACCATAATTTAAGATAGAAATATACTTTAACAAAGGGGAGTTCATATCACCCGTTTTTATTTCTGACTTTTTTTCCTCCCTAGAGAAAGAGAGAGCAATGTGAAGTGCGAGTTTGATTTAAAGGTTTGATTTAAGACATGTATTTTTCCCCAAAAGTAAAATCCTATTTCATAATAAGTAAATATAAGGCATTGAACCTTTTTAATAAAGAAGGTGTCTATTATTATGAATTGGTCACCAACTTGATATCATCTTTTATTGTTATGAGAGTCATTAAGTACTTTACATATTTTTTAAATCAAGTTTCTTTAGTAGTATTCACATATTTTTTTAAAATCTAGTTTAATGTTGGCAAATAAAATCTATGTTTTGGTACACAAAGAGTGCAATGCGCACCACCCGAAGGATGGACATATTTGAAACTCGGACTTGGGGGGGAGGGGGGGCAAGGGCAGCATACGTAACCTAAACATCTGTACCCCCATAATATGCTGAAATAAAAAAAAAATCTATGTTTTGGGATTTCTATGAAAACATGTTCTTCATATTGTTTTGCACAAAGGTGACATGATTGGGTATTTGTTTTAACAAGTCTGCCAACCACAGAGATGTGCTTTACCACAGACTTTAACTCTGCCTCCAATTAGAAAACTCGTAGAAATGTCCCATAAGAAATATCATTAAAAGATCAATGATAAATCAAGTGCTTGTCAATATTAAATTGCTACCTTTCTCTGGAGTCAGGAGGCAAAATATAATGTCAGCTGTGACAGTGCCAACCCAGTGGATTTATAAAGGAGTCAGTCATTTTCAGAAATCTTTTGATCCTTAGTCTTCATTGAGCTCATCACCTCACGAACGTAAATTGTCTTCTCCTTAGTTTGCACACAAAATGAGCACGTACATCATCATTCTGAAAATCCATTTCACTTTCTGTGAAACACCTATATGAAGAGAAAATTCTATGATGTAAATTTAAGTTTCTTGTGACTCTAAAATGGATCAGCTGGCTTTAAAAGCACACTGTCTGAAATGGTCACTAACATCATCATCGGAATAGCCTTGTACACACATAACACGCAAATGTGACTAAGATCCGAAACTGCTGGAAAATGTCTTGAAGCCTTTGAAGCCTATGGCGGAGCAGACAGCATCTGCAGTAGACTGGGGTATACTGTAGACTGTATTCACTCATTATAATTCGCACACATTGCACTTCATTTTTATTCAAATTGTGAATGCTTCTCATTTTTGTTTTTGCCATTATTATTGCTGAATTATGACCCTTGTTAATAAAACTTCCCAATAGGTAATTCCAAAATGAGACAAGTAGTTAATATATGCACTAAGCAAAAATCAAAATAAAAACATGCCTCATGTTAAAGCTTTATGAAAATTATGAGACATTGTACAATGTGTGTGTATTTATGTATATTCAACAGAAACCATTTTGTGCCTCTAACAACTTTATTTTTCAAACTATGTCTTTATTATTGTTGTTTTTAAATTTTTCTTTCCTCTTACTTAGAAAATAATTATCTCAGGACATATGATACCTGAGAATTGGGAAGGAAATATTAGAATGTATGAGCATCAAGTGAGACATAGATATAAAATGCCATCTCATGCAGGTCAGTCATATTTAAAATTATGTTTCCTTTAGACAAGAATGTACCTACTGATAAGCTATCTCTTATAATCAATGGGCACCATTTCCTGTGAACTCTACTCGTGCTGAATTCCTATAGTTAACAGCAATAGGAGCGAAGGAACTTAAAAATCTCTCTTCGATTTGATAGCTATAGAATCCTGGCTAAGTTCAAGGTTTAGCCAGAGAGCATATTGGTTTCAGCAGACTATGGTAAAGTTAATTAAGGATGATTAATGAAGCATTTTCCTTCCAATGATATCTGTGACAGAACAAAGCTGTCTGAGGCTTGTCAAGCAGAATTTGAGTTGAATGAGTATTTATGTGATCAAATCTGAAGGCTGCCTCTTGACAGAGCGAGGATTCATCAATCAATTGCTCTGGCTCGCGGTGGTGGGAAATTGGTCTATCCCAGGAGGTTCTGCTCCCATCCTCCATTTTTTTTTTTTTTCATTGAGTCATCCCTCAGGCTACAATGCATCTTTCGCTTTTACCTCTAACCACCTTAAGGGATATCAGGGAAAAGTAAAGGCAAAAGTGAAAGCGTCTATTATGGTGGTTCTTTCTTAGCTGAACTCATGCAATTAATTTCTTTTAAGCAGTAGGTTATAAAGTGACACGGGCCTTAGTAAGGAATTAACTGACATTAATAAAAGTTATCTTGCAATCTGAGGAGAAATGAACATGAACTTAGTCCAAAACTGTAACGTAGCTGAAGCTTTTTCCTTTATAAAACTATATGCTGTTTCTTAAACTTCTGTAGAGTCAGTTGATTCCAAGAATAGTCCAAAGAACAAACACAGTTTACACTTCAGACTTTTGCTTTAGCCATGTGTATTCTACAATCTGCCGTGGTCAGATTTGCATTCTCAATGTGGTGACCATTGGCCCTACAAGGAAAGGCTCTGTTGAGCATCAGTGTGGGTGAGGTCAAGCATTGATCTACCTGGACAGCAGACTCATTTTCACCTGGGATATGTAGAGTCTTGTTTAATTGCAATGGTACAGTAACAGTGCAGAGGTATGATCAGGGATTAGCTAAAATAAGTATATTTGTTTTACAAGGTTTATCCAAGTGGTTTCACAAGCGTTATCTGATGTGATGATCACAAAAAAAGCAAGTGTGATGATTCTTATTAAATAGATGTGGAAATTGAGTTTGAAAGAGGTTCCATAACTTGCTACAATGATATGGGTGTATTTGACTGAGATGGGTCATGGATCAAATTCTGAATATTTCCACTATACTCCTCCACGTTTCTTATGGACCACTGTCTTTCTGGGTTGTAGCTGACCACTTATTTGTGCTCTCAAATGATGGCACAAGATTTGCACCCAGAATGTAAGTGTAGTCATGTGAGTTTTTAATGACCAAAGTTACTTGAGGAAGTTCAGTCTGATATTACTTTGACTGATGCTATATTTCATTCTGAGGTTGAATGACTGACACATCTTGGAGTGGAATATTTCTGGCACAGCTAGGCACTAGGACTCCTGGCATTAATAATTTCAGGGGTAACACCCAACTGCATATAGTTTCTTCATAATGTCAGCATGGGAAATACACAAACGAATATGACTTCCTGAAGTGTAGCCCTAGCAATTCCTGAGATATATTTATTGTTCAGTAGAAAAAAATATGCATACATGTCCATATGATTGTTGTTGTTATTTATTGAGATGTTACAAAGATACAGTTTTGAAGATTTGTTTTTTGTATAGCAGAGAAGATACCTTGTTGATCATTTACCAGGAAATTCCACTTGTTCTCCAAATCATGCTTACTCATCTTGAAATGTGCAACAATTGCATTTATAAGCTGCATTCTCACTGTCTTTGAAAAACATGCATGAATAATTACACAATAAAATTTGCATTTAGTTTTACTTTAAAGTTTTGTAATCATTTGCCATTACAGTATTAATATTGGGGGGAAAATTGTTACCTTTGTTATGTGTTTTCAGAGTGCAACTTGAGATATAAAAAGGAAAGTGATTTAATAAAAGGATTGTCAATGGATTAGATCTATTATAATTAATATTGGTTTCTCCTTATTTAGACTTAAACACAAATACTGATTAGATTCTTATTTTTAATTTTTAATTTTTAATTATTATGGGTACTTAATAGTTGTATATCTTTATGGGGTCCGTGCGATATTTTGATAGAGGCATACAATGTGAATTCATCAAATCAGGGTAATTGGGATGTCCATCACCTCAATTCTGCTAACACTTCTTTGTGTTAGGAACATTCCAATTCCACTCTTTTAGTTATTTTAAAGTATACCCTAACTTATTGTTGATTATTGTCACTTCATTGTGCTATCAAATATTGTTCATTCTATCTAACTATATTTTTGCACCCATTAAGGTTTTTAAGTATCTAAATTTTAAGTTTTGATTTTTAAAATCTTTTTGAAATGGGTAGTTAACATTCCAAAAATTCAGGATAATCTTTAGCTTTTTAGCAATGCTATCCTCGAGAATTACATTAAATATTTTTTATTTAATATTTTTTTCTTTCTATGTTTTTCTGTGATAATATTGAAAGGCCTTGTTTTGTGTTTTATTTTCCCTGCTATTTTTGTGTAATAATATTGAAGACCCCTTGTGTAGGTCTAAAGATTCTATAGACTAACAGTTCCTTATTCTGTAAAATTTGGGAGTATAAGAAAATTTATTTATTTTAGTTATAGAGGAAAAACCCGAAGATCATAAACCTAAAGATGTCCACGTAAAAAGCTGAACTTCAATCCTTCGTTTATCTATGCTGTGCATTTGTCAGTGTCTTCTGAGATTAGAATGCTCAGATTGCCAGAGACATCCAGCAAATACTCAGTAGAAAACTCCTTTCCCCTGGTTACGCACACTATATTTCTATGAATACTCATGGATTTTAGCAGCCATATGGGTAATTATATTGCAATCTGAGCTATAGAACTCGAAGGTCTGTCATGTCAACTACAATTAAGTCAGGTCTTTGTCCATTCAGTATGTAGGCAACTGATTTCTTAGAGCTAAGTGCAGGATTTTCGTGTCTATTAAATTTTAAAAATTAATTCAGACACATAGCTCTGACCTGGTAAGATAATTTAATATCTACTTTCTGTTATTTCATGGGCCTTCTACTTTTACCCCATGTCTATTCCCTCCCTCAAGCGTATGTCACTTTGATATCATCCCCTCCTCCCTTCATCCACGTCACTGATAAAATGTCTGAATGAAATAGGGCAATTTCCAGGTTGCTATTGAGCCATCGATTGCCCGTGTTTGCATATCTTGAGCCCAAATATCCAATAGGTTCTAATGATAAACATGAATAAACAAGATATCACTTTTATACCTTGGATGAATGCATAACACCCCCTTTCAAGTTATAGTAACAGCGTAGGTAACAATAATTCAAGGCAGATCTTTTGGCAGGTTTGGTAAGTTGCACCGTGATTGCAAAACTGATAGTCACACTGTCTGTGAAAGTATGAAAGTATTTCCAATTTTAGTAGTTTGTTCATTCAATGGACACCATTAATTTTGGTGAGTTGGACTAGTTTAACTAATCTCTCTTGATTAATCTTACATGATTCAAAGGAATATGGCAAATATCAATTTGGTAGTTGGCAAATTAAGAACAAAAGACGGGATCCGGCGCATTCAGGGAATGTTGAGGCATAATTCCCACGTTCTTTTATAATATTTTCTGCTAGATTAATTATAGCAAAATAGAACATAGCACATTGGTCATAATTGTGGCCGCATGGTAAGTGTAAACATTAAAATTTGATTAAAAATTGAGGTTTTAGGAAATGCTAAGAAAACTTGCTCAGGGAGCAAAATTTACCTCTCTGTATATTTTCTCATTGAAAATATTAGTAGTTATATCTGAATAGTGTTATGTTTGATATATTCTGTATCACTGCCTTGAATTACTAAATGTATTTTACAAGATTATAACTAAAAGGTAAGGGCCCTGTCATTCCAATTCGGTATTTCTAGAAAACATCTTCAACCAGACATAAACAAGCAAGCAAGCAATCAAACAAAACCCAGAGCATGCATTCTTAGTGAAGAAGCTGAGACTTCATTCCAGCCCTATAATGAACTGTGGGCTGTGATCTGAAAATTTATGCCCAAGGTTTTTCATTTTTAGGTTCCTGAACAGTCCAATAAGTAAAACTTTTTATTCTAAGACCAGGCAGAACTAACAGATACAAAAACTAGTTGATGTCACTGAAGTGGCACTTACAGACTTACTCCATCCACCCTATTCTTTGCTAAGTACCCTAAACACGCGTCCTTTTTTCCCTAATTTTTCTGAGCAAGCCAACGTATCTGCAGTGTACAGAATTCCACCAAATCAGATCTTGATGTTTGCACACACGTTTCTCCTTTATTTTTTACATGACAAAGAGATCTCTCTCTCTCTCTCTTCCCCTCCCCCCCACTGTCTCTCCTTGCTCTCACTCTCTCCCTATCTCATCCCCTTATCGAAGACAAAACAGAACAAAACCCACTCCAACATGCTTTTCTCCTTCTCACCTCCAGCCTTTACACTGCCCTCCTCCATTTTATCTTGTTCATGTCTCATTTCCCTTTAGGTCTCAGCTTAGACCTATCTTCATCTGGGTAGTCTTGCATATGCCCTCTCGATTCTTTTCCTTCCACCCTCATCTCTGGTCCAGGCAGGTGCTCGTCTTATGCACTCTGTAGTCCTGACAGTGCTTGCTTGTGCTTCTGCGTCCTCCAGCAGACTGCAGGCTCCGTGAAGCCTAGGCCCAGGGCTGCTTTGTTTAGCCTGGCAATAGCAAGAGTTCAACAAATAGTGGAGGATGAAAACAAGGAGAAGAAGAAGGGGAGAAAGGGACAATGCTGTTTTATAGAAAAGTATCGTAAGAGCTCTTTCAAGTTAATCTTCAGATAGACCACAGCTACCTACCAGGAATCTACAGTAGAGATGGGTAAGGAGTCAGCCCCCCGGATAGGAACAGACCCTGCTACTGGTAGCTGAAACCGTGCCCCAAATGCCAGCCTTCATACATGTAAAATCGCCTGCTTCACACACACTGAAAGTTTGGGAGTAGATGTGACCCCCTAGTAAGGGTGGATATATATTGATATACAACGTGATTAGGCCTGAGGCCTCCTTCCCAACTGCCAGGCTGATCATTTGCTTTGTCTTTCCCCCCTTACTCCTTTATTTCTGCCATCTTCAAACTGTGGGCCAAGAAACGGGGCTGCTTTATATACATCATAAAGTCAGCCCCAAACTTCCCTGAGTTAACGTCTTTTCTCCTCTTCATATTAATAAATTGGCTGAGGTACTATGATTAAGATAATTAGCTCCTGTTTAGGAGACAAGAATGTCTGTTCAAACCTTGGCTCCATCACGTATAAACTTGTGACCTTGGACAAGTCACTTCTCTGAACTTTACTTTCCTCCTCCTTACAATCAGGACACTAGCTGGCCTGTGTTGAGGTTTTCAAGATGATCAGATGCTTGTGAAAATATTTTGCAAAGTCTGAGCAGTGGGAGGTCACAAATTCATAAAAATTGATGACAGGTTCATAGACACTAAATTTTCCATCAAGAGTGGCATGGAGTTTCCTTTATAATGTGAAATAGATCATAAAATAGGATACTTTACTTAATTACAAAATGAGGTTTGGAATGAGGGGTATCTGTATAAAGAGATATTCATAAGTGCCATCTTTTGTTTTGAGTACCTCTGGAAAAGGGCCCCTACTTTGTGGTTTGCTATTCTAAAAACTCACCCAGTTTTTTAAAATACCTTGAGTCCTGAATGTTTAGATTTAGATTATATTTATATCATGGTTGAGTACCGTTCTGTCCTTGCCTAGATATGTGAATACTATTTTTGTGTGTGAGTAAGCTTAAAAATTGACTGTCTAAATATTTAACCAGAGTTATTTTAAAAGAATTTCATTATTTATCTTCTTTATGATTTATATTATCACATTCTGTGTCTGTAGTTATGGTTTATCATAAGCAGCCCATCTGCTATGACAGCCAAATTGGAACATTCATATAAGATGAGTTCAGATATCATAAACATGACAAGAGATGGATTACATTTAGTCTTTCTCCATGTTTAACCAATTTAATTTGTTTCCTATGCAGAAGAGGCTCTAAATTTACTTAATATATGTTAGCACTTAGGAACATAGTTAGAAACAAGGCGAAGGTCTTAACCTATTCGTAAATAAATGAGAAGATTCCTGTCGGAGTGAAAGAGAGAGAGAGAATTTATGTCAAACAATCAGGAATTTAATACATAGTGGTCTTTTAGGATGTCCAGTTTGTGTACATACTCTTAAGGCATGATTACGAATAACTTCACTTCCTATAAACAAAGTGACTGGAGAAATTACTCACAGAGACAACAAAAAGGGGAAGAAAGGTAAGACGTTTTAACCAAAGCCAATAAGTGAATTACTTTCCCTGAAAAGGTTAAAAATGGCAGATTTATTTTTCACTGCCATAATATTTGTCTTTGTTGGGCCAGCTATCTAAGGTATTCTCCAGAAGATGCAGGGCTCATTGAGACGTCACCAGATGGCCTCAGGTTCAAAGTTACGGCAGAGCCCTGAAGGATTTTTCCCTTCTGTAATTTGGGGACTCAAGGAGTCTTAACTGAAGGTGAAATCTGCTGGCTGAATGAAAGTATTGATACCGCTGTAGGGAAAGCTTTTCGTGATTATAGTGGATTTCCCTCTGCCCCCGGTAAAGGTCAAGTAGAGGACTTTGTAGTGCAAGCAAAAGATTCATTCATTTTTCACTCTTTAGGTAAAGGACTTATGTCATATTATTAGTGAAAATGTGATTAACTGTTAAAGCAACATACGTCTTAATGATCTATAAAGCCATTTCTCTCAAAGTTATGGATTCATTGCTCTGAAGTACTAAATATATGTTGTTCTAGGATTATGCAAGTCATGAATACTAAAATTAAAAGTAAACATATTTCTTTGATGATGATTTATAACCAAACAATTTAGGGCTAATACATTCACATTATGGGATGCAAATACAAATGTGACATAGCTGAGTGGGCCTTTAAGATGAAGTGCCATTATTTTTGGAAATATGGGCAGTGCCTCAACTTCATCATAGCCTTTGTAACATAATGTTTTGAGAGCCTGTGACTGATGTTTCGACTTGTGGCAGCTTGGTTCTGAATTCCATACTTAGCAAGAGAATGGTTTCATTCAGCCTCATTGATGATCTAAAAACCCATATGTGGGGATATTATATGCCATTGTGAATTAGTATGTGGAGTTAGTAAAATGAGATTAGGTGGCTCTTTTGGAGTAAGACACGGAATTCACAATGAGCACCAAGGCAGAGTCGAGGCAGTCGCAGACCCAGCAAAAAATGCGGTCACAATCTGATGTCCATAAGGGTAGGCACCCAGAGCTCCTCTGCAGGCTATTCAGAAATTCTCCACGGAGTACTGACACTAACGTCTTGGTTATACATCATAGTTATTTCCCCATGTCATGACAAAGATCTACACCCCAGATCACTCAACAAAGTAAAAAGCTATATGGAAGGTCAAGTTGACCTTGTTTGCTTTAAGTCTCTATCTCTTCTTCTGGTCCTCTACATCTTCTGTTTCAAGGACCACATTTTGCTATTTATCTCTCTTTTTCTTTCATTCTTCTGTTTACGCCCTCTACTCCTTTTCCTTTTCTTTCTTTCATTTTTATTTTTCATCCTTCTTTCCCCATTTCATCCTGTTTCTTTCTTTCTGAGCCAAGGTAGGAAATTCACTGATATTAAGTATGTTAACAGTTACGTTTTTGACACTGTCAGAACTTGCTTAAAGGAAAAAGATTTTCTGGTATCAAGAAGAAATTGAATCCCTTAAAACAGTGAATATGTGATTCGCTTCCAATCCTTGTATTGGGATTACTAACTTAATTATTGGAATCTAAGTGGATCCTTTCATTTCTCAACAATTTTTTATTGGTACAATACAAATAATAAGATAGTTATAATGGTATTTGTGCAAGGCCTTTAAAAAACAAGTTAGTAAGTAGAAAGACAGACAGAAGGAAGCAAATGATAGAGCACAACACACATTATATGAGCACTGCCAACTGCTGTACAAATTAGATGGCCCCAGTGTGCATTTAATTTATGTAGCTGATAACCCAAGTTAACAGAGACCCTGGCACTATTATGGAGGTAATATTTTCTCAAGGATGTACAGTCTTAAACAACTTCTTCCTGTATTAGGTTCATACATGCTTTTCTTTAACATAAAGCAGGTATGTCTGTTCTCTTGTTCCATTTCATTTTCTTGGAAAAATAAATTTATTGTAGGCCAGCTGAATGGAAATTCTGCTTACTGTTTACGACTGAAGTTGCTCTCCTCTTCTCCTGTATTACCCAGGGAATTAGTTTAATATAGAGTCTTATTCCACACCCATTTCTTTATTTTTCCCCTCTCCATCCTTCGTTTCAGGGTTCTGTTTCGAAAACTATATTGCCACAGAGCAGCTGGTAGCATTTAGCAACCACCTGCACAAGTAGTTCTGTTTCCAATGGAAGAAAATTTAGCTTACATAAGGCAAAAAACTGTAACGTGTCGGCTTTTCCATTTTTATTTGTATTTGTGTACATTTTCTTACTCATTGATGAATGTTCTGCTAAGTGAAACTTAACTCCTTGGTAAAGAATGAGAAACAGTATGGTGCAGCAGTCATTTGTTTCAATAAGGTTTGGTTAAATTGAAACTCTGTCAGTAAGGTGAGAGGTTGATCATAGCCAGGAAGAGACTCTTAAAATCTGTAACTTCTTTGAAGGGTGAGAAAGCACCCTCTTGAATTGGAAACTTCTACCATGATTTTCCAGGTAACAGTCCCGACTGAAGACTATGAAAAGCATCACGATGTGTGCTGGATTCCAATGGACCGCATTGTACAGTCAGACTTTTAAGACCTAACAGTAAATAAATTACTTTCCTATTGCTTGGGAACAAGTTTAAATCTCCAACTTTTTATTAAATTGTTCAAATAACTACCTACTGAATATTGATCTTAACTGCGCTAGCAGTAACTAATGTGTCAAGTAGCTTGATTTCCCTAAATCAAGGTAGCTATTCTGTAAACGAAACCCAAACCTAAAAGCTGGCCATCGACAGATAATATCTGCTGACTAACCCATGCAAAGCCAGCTGCAGCTCGTAAGTCACTCTTGCTTGCCTTTCTCATTTAATCGTCAATCACCATTTTTTTTTCTAGGTCAAAGAACTGAGTCAGAGTAAGACTAAGTGGCTCAGTCAAGTTTTGTTGGCTAATAAGTGTAAACTCATGGAGACTTCTAGCACAGTCATCTTTTAAGGGGAAAAGTTCAGCAGTTACTATTGTTTTATTTAGGTGTAAAGGTTATTGGGAGCCAGGGAATATAGCTACACGTTTATTCTATTCAAGAATCTGAACCATGTAAATAACTGCTAGATTTCTTTCTGTCTAATTTTAAAATAAAAATGATCCTAGAAGAAATTTAGTATGATAGTTTGGCTTTATTAGATTAACAAACCAAATATATGACTAAGGACACCCACTAGCTAATGGTGATGCTGAGACAAGAACCAAATTAAATTAATTCTCTCCCTCCCTCCTTCCTTCCCTCCATTCCTTCCTTCCTTTTCTTCCCCTCCGTTTACTCATTGCTCATTCCCTTTTTCCCTCCCTTCCTTCTCAAATATTAGAGCCCGTGTTCTGAGCCGGTTACTACTTACCCAAGCTAGATATTAAGGGTAGGCTATAATGAAGTCAGACACTGTCTGCTCTCAGGAGGCCAAGTGAGGCACACAGTCAAGTGAACCGGTGTGGTGCTATTCCAGCAGAGTGTAGGGTATTAGGTATGGGCAATGGTTGGGAGGCACACACAACCAAGTCTAGAGGAAGTCAGAGGAAGTTTCCTTGAGGGAGTATATCTAAACCAACACCTGTAGAATGAGTAAACTTTATTTCAATAAAGCAGAGTTATATAATAGCAGAAAAGGATTCTCAGGCATCGGTCCAAGACAAGAGGGAGCATGGTGGAGATCATGAACTGACAGAAGTTCAGCGTGAGTGTGGGAGGTCAGGGAGAAGAGTGAGTGATAAGACTGAGTTGAATTCCCTTTAGAGCTAAACTAAATTCAGTAGGCATTTAGATGCTTCTAAGACACCATTAGGAGCTATACAGTTTGCAAGATAATACTCTTTAATTATAATAGGATAATCTAATGTAGTGAATGGTAGGATAATAAGTTCCAAAACAAAGGGTACAGATTATGAACTTCTCTTGGAGTTTGGGAGAGAAAGAGGTCACTGTGGACCATAGTCTGAAAAGAAGCCTTCAAGGAAGACTTTTAAAGATGAGGAGTACCTCTATGGATTGCTATCTGATTGCATTCCTTTTCTTCACACACACATAGTCTTTACCATCTGTCTCAATCTCCTACATTTCCATTCACTCTTAATCTTATTGCAAACTTCATTTTGCCCACAATGCTTGAAAAGTTCAGTAATAATCTCCAGCAGCCAAATCCAGAGTCTGTTTTTCAGTCCTTGATCCGCCATAACTTTCTCAGGACAATTCTTTCCTTCTTGAACCCTCTTCCCTCCTCTGGATTCTAGACCACTGTTCACTTATATTCTGCTCAGTCTCCTTTCCTGGGCTTTCCTTATTCTCCCCTTCATAGTCCTTACATGTTGGTGTTGTCCAGCGTCCAGACTTCAGCTCTTCTTTCTTCCCGTACTTTTTGATTCTTCTGGGTCATGTCCACCTAAAGACATTACCTATTTATCCAGGAGGGACTCCCAAACCATTATCTTGGGCTCTAAACCTACTAATCTACCCTTCTGCTGAACATCTCCATCTTGCCACACTTCAAATGAAATGAAATCCACCCTCCTTCCTCTTTTTCTTATTGAGGTAATTTGTTTTGTCATCTACCTTAGTTCTCAAGCTAGAACTTGGAAGTCTATGTTGACTCCTTGCACTCCTTTTCTGTTCACTCATGTCTAGTTATTTGCCAAATTTAACGTTCTACACCCCAGAGATATTTCTTGATTCTGCCTGGTCCTCTCAAATCACACTGCCTTTCCCTTAATTTACAGCTTTACCACCTATTGCCAACATTACATGTTAGAGTACTCTAAATGGTGTCCCTTCCATTCAAGACCCTTTTTTTAATTTTTAATTTTAATTTTCAATTTTAATTTTTATAGATCTAGAGGGTACAAGTGCAGTTTTGTTACATGGATAGAGTGTGTAGTTGTGGAGTCTTGGCTTTCAGTGCAACCATCACGCTAATAGTGTACATCGTAGCCATTGAGCACTATTTCATCCTTCAGCCCCCTCCCGCCCTCCCACCCTGTCACTCTTCCACAGCTCCAGTGTTTATTATTCCACTCTTGTGTTCGCATGTACACATTGTTTAGCTCCCACTCATAAGTGAGAAAATGTGGTATTTAACTCTTTGTGTCTGAGTTATTTCAGTTAAGATAATGGTCTCTAGTTCCATCCATGTGGCTTCAAAAGACATGATTTAAGATCCTATTTTTTAAACATCAAACATGAGATAAACTTTTATTTGCTTAAGGAACTACTCTGGCTTCCTGTTGTCCATGGCTGTAATTTCCAACTGTGTTCTGCTCAGTCCCAGGACCCTCTGGGACACCTTCCAAAGGAGTGCTGGGGAAGGGAAAACCAAGTGTGTTGGCCTCTTAACCCCCACTTCTTCCTCAAGCAATGCAGCATCACTTTTTACTTGTTCGATATTTCTGGGTTTGCATAAGATTTTGCTTGAGGGGAAAAAATTATTCTGTTGCTTAATAATTTTGAAAATTGAAAAGCCAAACTCTTCAGCCCAATATACATAACCCTTAAGTGACTTAGTTGCAATCTCTCTCTTTAGCTTCATTTCTCCCCTCTCTCTACCCCTCACCATAATCATTGTTCACTCAGAATTCTATCAAAAGCATTGTGCTCCTTCACCACTTCAAGGTTTTGCTTAGGTTGGTTCCCCCCAGCCCCTTGAAGTCCATGGCTGTGTTTGCTCTTTATTTTCTCCACCTTCTCTACTTGACAAATTCCTGATGATGCAACTCAAATCTTGCTTTTGCAGCTGTCCCTGAGAGAGGAGCCTGTAGAAAGACATTCATCATAAACCTCTTCTACCACCTTAACACAGCTGCTTCCACCTCCAGATTGTTTTCCCCCGGCCTCTTGGAAGGCAGGGAGTGGGTCTTATATCTGTACCCCAGCCTGTAGCTCAGTACCTTCGATGCAGGAAGTTGTTGCTCAGTTTTTGTGAGCTCTGGCTGCTCCTCCTCCCACTGCCATGGCTATAATGACAAAGCCAACGAACAACTTTGAACAAAAGAGGGAAATATCAATAAGGGTATTTTAGGTATTTAGGATGGTCCACCTTAAAGTCAAGGGCAGATTGGATAACAAGGGGAAAGTCTGAAGTCAAGAAATTGGGGTTTAAAAGAGCTTCTCAGAGGAGTAAAATGTGAGTTAGATTAAAATTTACTACAGATGCATTTCTGAATTGATGGGATGAGAGAATATATCTCAGAGTAGAAAGCTAGAAAACTGAACTGTGTTCATTTTCTTTAGAAATCCTACCTATGACAATGAGTACATCTCTCCGTTCCTGTGCATTGTAATTCATTTCATTGAGCCACTGAGTCCAGATAAGTCATTTGGTTCTATCAGCCTTCTCCATCCCCATCACATAGTAGAGTAGCTGTAGCAACAGCAACAACTTGCCCTTATTGCTATGTGCCAAACAATTTGTTATACACTTTACTTGTATTACCTCATGAGATAGTGTTCATGAAAGATAATGAGATAAGTACTATAAGTACTAGTACAGTGTGACCTTCACTTTGGCGATGGGAACAATGAGTCTCAAAGAGGTTAATTAGCTAGCACAAGCCTCATAGCTTAGCCTCAGACTAAGAATTCAAGTATGTTTGACTCTGGAGTCTGACCTCTGCTGTATTCACTACTCAATCTCAGCAAGCTCTGTTTAGCCAAGCATTTTTGGATCTAATATCTGAATACTCACAGGTGTTCGGGTAACATTTCCTTTATTAATGCAAATGAGGAAAGTTAGAGTTCCAGAGAAGGGAGTTCTGTAGCTATCTGAACCTCAACTCTTTGAGCCCTGTGGCTTCTATAATGTTGCCATTAAGTAATAAAAAATTTTCTAGAGTCATTAGTCCAGCAGCCCAGAGAGCCAATCTTGTTGGATTCATGTCCTAAGTCAAAGCAAATTGACACTGAGAAACTCTCTTTTAAGAAAAGTGTATGTGTTTTGGCACATGGGCTTAATCTCTTTGATGCCCAAATTAAAGGCAATTTTCCTACACTTCAGAGTTCTCAGTTGGGTCTCACATAACTGAAGTTGTTAGATAGCATCCCTGTAGATGTAGACTCATAGCTTGCTTTGCTGCTTTAAACAAGTGAGATCTCTAATATCTTTCAAAGTACCATATGCATCAAAAACTGGGATGCTGTTTTAAAATGCAGATTCCTAGACTTAACCTCAGATCTACAATTTAGAACCATTGGGAGTAAGACTCAAAAATCTGAATATTTTTATGCAATAACAAGCACCATGAAGAGGAGTGTGGTGATGGTCATTTGAAAAAAGTGGGACTAAGAGTGCTAAGCATAGTTGTTAAAGTATGCAGACATTTAATAATAGTTGTTAGCCTTGGCAGCTCTATTTTATATTACACCCTGCCAAATGCCTTTCAGCTAGTGGCTTTCTGTGGCAATTAATTGTAAGCACCTCAGTTCTGTGAGTATTTAGACTCAGTTCAAGCAGCTCTAGCACCTAACCAAGTGATCCCTCTTCTTATCCCTCTTCATTTTTTGTTTAGCTTTGATTTGTATTTCTCATCTCCAGATATAAACAAAGTTCTCTTAGGTGCTTCTCTGAGCAGTAACTCTACATGTGTCTTATCATTTAATTCTTATAACAACTTGCAAAAAAAGACATTATTGGTTCCATTGCACAAATGAGAAAGCTGAGGCTTTAATAGCTTAATTAACATTCCAAGGTCACAGAAATAGAGAGTTGGAACTGGGGTTTGAACCCACGTTCACCTGACTACACACCACTTCCTGTTCTCAGTATGTCAGTTGCTTCATCTCATTTGGCTTCTTACCTGGTAAGCGCAGATGTACCTACAGTGTAAGTATCCTATCCAGGACCCCTGGGTTACTCTGCCACCAAGCCTGTTTCTGAGACACATGTCTGTGGTACTTTCTGAATCCTCATCTTACTCACAAAGCTATATCCTAGGAAAGAGCATTTAAATGATATTTAAGTGGTATTATTTAAATTCTGAGGTGTAATTGAAATCTGAAATTATTTTTTGTAGCAGTTTTTTTTTTTTTTTTTTAAACCAATCTCAGTTAACTAGCCCAGTTAATAGTTGGTGTGTGGAATCAAGGGATGACCTGTTTCCCTGGGACCGTTGCTGATGTTTTAGCCAATGCTGACCAATGGGACTTCCTATAAAGATGGAATTGTTCCGTATCTGCATTGTCCAGTACAGCAGGCCCTGGCCACGTGTGGCTATTGACTTGCATGGCTAATGTGACTAAGGATATGAATTTTTAATTTTAACTTTAATTAATTTATGTTTAAACTTAAATAAGCACATGTGGCTAGTGGCCACCGTGTTGGACAGCATTGGTCTAGACAGGTCTACAGGAAGACAGTGAAGTCAAGTAGTTAGGGATTCAAATCTGGAACCTAACCGACTGGCTCACTAGCCTGTGTGACTTTGTACAAATTACTGGGCATCTCTGTTTTTTATTACCTTGAATATAAAATGGCAACAATAATAGCATGTGCTTCACAGGTTAGTTATGAGGATTACATGAACCGTTTTATGTAAAAATACTTAGCACAATGCCTTACACATACTAAGTAAGGACTCAAATATGTTAGCAGCTGTTATTATAATTATTAATACTGCTATTATTAGTCCAACTTCCTAAATAATTTGAGTTGCTTGCCTTTTTGAGATTTGAAATCTCCTTAGAAATGCTAATAACATAGTAGCTGCTTAATATATATTTATTGATTTAAACTTTCAAAATCTCTCAGATTTAGGACTTTTGATTCATAGGCTGACATATATCTACATAGAGTAGATGCTGGAGAGGGCCCCAGAAAATGCCTTCTCTTCCTCAGCTATACGGTAACAAAGGACAAGTCTGTTGGTCAAGACGAATAAGAAGCAAAAGAAATGAAGAAGTTCTAATGCCTACAAAGATAAAAATGAAATCCTATTATCTTTTATCCCATATAACTCATATACCCAGGATCTTAAAAAGTTTGTTAAAAGTTTGAGATGTGCGAGTAGGTGATCAAGAGAAGGGCCATGTTAACAGGACACATGATAAATAGTAGGAAATTGTTTCTCATCAGTCATATTATAAATCAATTTTAGTGATTTTTATTGGCCGGTCAGGATGTAAGTACCTTGTGAATCAGAATAAACACACACACCTAAAAGAACTTGTACATCACACATAGTGTGTGTGTATGTGTGTTTGTGTGTATGCACATATTAATAGTGACATTAAAATTAGATAATAAAACCTTTTCATTTAGTGCCAACTAAGTCTAGCCACAATAAATTTAAATTTTGAACTACTTTGGCAAGCCTTTACTTATAAAGGCCTTGTAAATGGCTGTACAAATACTTTTCTAAATGGAAATAATATTGGACCTGAAGTTTAAAGTGCTATAGATAGAAAAGAGAGGTAAATAATTACCTTTTTACTTTGTGACCATATTGTAAATGCCAGACAATGGAAAAACTAGTAAAATTAAAAAGGAATTCCTAAAGTAAAACAACCTGGCTCAAAATCGTCTTTTCTCTTCATCTGCATTTCAGATTAATGTTGACTACATTGCTGATGAGTCATTTTAATAAAGAATGATTCATGCTGCTTAGCGTATGCCGAACTGCAGGTCTGGGATAGGGAGGGAGTCCTGGGGGCTGGGGGGACTCAAGAGACACTGTACTGTCAGTGCGAGCTTATGGCTGCTTAGTTGACAGCTTAAAAAGAAAGACCAACTGCTCAGTTGAAGGAAATATAATATGTCCTTTTAATGAGTTGAATTTGAAAAACTTTTGGAGGAAAAGTGAAATAAAGTATTCATGAAAGGCTTTATCACAGTTGCCAGTCTACATTTTTATTAGCTGGTAAGAGGTGCCAAGCACAGATATTGGTCAGTTTATTATGAAGTAATTCTGTCCTTTTAAAACTTTCAGTGGCATGATATTGAGATGGTCCTATTGTTACAGCCTTGTTTAATTGTTGACTTTGTGTTGATTTTATTATTCAAGTAGGCCCCACCTATTGTTTCAGAGGTCAACGAGTTTTTTCACTGCATTTCATCTGAACTGTAGCCTCTGGTAAACCACACTCTTTCTTCTTAGACAAACATTCTGCAGCAGCTGGGTTGGAAACTATCATTCCACACATCACAGAAAATCTCAGACAACTTGAGTTTAATTATTCCCTGTTGACCAGCTTTGCCATTACTAAAATCTCTTTTAACACACTAGCATTGAGAGTGGAAGTGTAGGGTTTCTTAGCTCTCAGCACAATAGCTTTTGCATTAATACCTCACGGTTTATTTCATAAAGCAAAGGCCTACTTGTGGTCTCTAAAATCTGTTTAAACATAAATTGCAAAGAAAGGCATGGGTGACACAATAGCTATATATAGTGAAAATAAAGCCTATGGATAGCTTTAGATACTTTTTGAAAAGAGTAGATTCCTCTTAAAAAATTATTTTGCCTTTCAAGTCTTTGTTAAAGAGATTTTAATCACCCTTTTGTTTTCTTTAACTTTTAGAGATCGTTTATGTTTTATTACTCTGCTAAATAAATAACATAGGCATAGTGTATCCCAAACGGAACTTTTCACGATATTTAGCAAACTGTGATTTCATGATTAATAGTATCTAGTCTGAATGTCCCATGAAGGCCCCATGCAGCCAGAGGTGTTCAGTGTTCCTAAAGGTTAACAACCTCACAAAAGGGATAGTTCAGTGACTGTTTCCAAATAGGTTTATAATAAAACCTTGGGTGGTGGATATCTAGCATAACCTATAGTGAGATTTCACAACCTAGAAATTAAGTAATACAAAGGAAAAGAACTGAAAAATTTATGTTTTAAAAATTCATTTTGAAATATCAAACATGGGAGAACCTAGCACAGGGGCATTATTACTTTCAAAATTATGGGGGCTGGTGAACCTTATCTTAGCTGGTGCATACCACCTGATTCTACTAAACAGATGGCCAGAACTTTCTCTTTTTGCTGCTATACACTGTTCTCCCCAAGCTCCAGGCTTACAACTTACTGCTGTAGAAACTACTGAAACGTGGTAGGATTGACCCTGAGGGAACTAGGTCCTTCTTGATGGCAATTCCTTGACTCTGCTCTATTTGGGGGCTGAGGCATATCACCAATTTCACAAGTAATCTTTTAAAACCCTGACTCTGCTCATATCTCTCCTCTGTCGAAACTTTTCAGTGGTTTCCCATTGCATTCATAAAGTTCAACATTCATAACGTCACTTATGAGGCCCTCCGTCATCTGGCTCCTGCAAAGTCTTCAGCCAACCCTCTCTCTTCATTCTTCTCTCAGTCCTTCACTTCTCTCAGTTCTTTAAACTTGCTCACAGGCTCTCATACATTTCCTACATACATGTATTCCTTCCTTCCTTCAGCATTTATTGAGTACTGACTGTGCCAGGCACCTTGCTGATTGCTAAGGGCTATGTAGGTGGATAGAACAGACATGGTCTGTACCCTCCTGAAGTGTATTAACTAGTCAGGAGCCAGAAAGGGAGCCAATACCTATAAAGGCTGTTCTTTTTGTCTGTTTTTCTCTTGCACGTAGTAGCCTCATTCTTATATTTCATGTCTCACATTAGACACCCTTTCCTGAGGGAGACTTCCCTGATCCTCTTGATATATGCTGAAGAAATAAAACAGAACCATATTAACAAAAACTAGACTTGAAGAATTTAGAAAAGCCCCACTTGACTCTGCAGCTTCTGGGTTCTTCTTGAGTTTTTATTGGTCATCTTCTCTCACTTGGTTATATTTAGCTCCTGCACGTTAAGGCCACATCTAGATGTTTGGGTGAGGATCTGACATACAAGGAAGATAAGAAAATATCTGAAAGAGTTAGAAGGAATCATTTGTTGAGTATCTACCCATCTCTAGTATTTTACTCCCGTTAAAGTTTTGTGATCTTTATACAAATATGAAATATGTATAGAGAAACAGGAGAACATAGAATGAGAGTGCAGAACTCTAGAAGCAGATCACTTAAATCTAGATTCTACCACTGGGATCTTTCTGCTCCCTCAACTTGAAACTGGAAATAATACAGGTTGAGTGTCCTTTTATCTGAAATGCTTGGGATCAGAAGTGTTTCAGATTTCAGACTTTTTTGGATTTTGGAATATTTGCATATGCATAATGAGATATCTTGGGGATAGAACCCAAGTCTAAACACAAAATTCATTTATGTTTCATATACACCTCACACACATAGCCTGAAAATAATTTTATGTAACATTTTTAGTAATTTTGTGCATGAAACAAAGTTCACATACATTGAATCTTCAGAAAGCAAAGGTATCACTATCTCAGCCACCCATGGGGAAAATCCACTGCATCATATTGGCGCTCAAAATGTTTCAGGTATTGGAACATTTTGGATTTCAGATTTTTGGATTAAGGATACTTAACCTGTAGTATCTATTTCTTCTTAAGACTACTGGGAGATTTACATGAAATAATATATGTAAAATCATTAGAATATGCCTGACACATTGTAAGTGCTGGCTCTTAATATTATTCTTATATCATAGATGAAAAAAAAGGCTTGGAAGGGTTAGGTAACTTTTAAAGACCATGGAGTTAGAAATAGAAAGGAACAGAACCAGTATTGCAACACAGTTCTTTCCAGTTTCAGACTCTAGCATCTACTCTCCACAGCAGAGCAAGTTAATGCCCACCCAGTGAGAGAAGGGGACACAATAGACCATCATTAGTTACCAGAGGAGACAGAGACTGATTTTAAAAGGCTGAGTTTTGAGAAGTTGTCTTCATGCCTCCTTTTTGTGAATAAACCTATGCTTGAGTTCTTAAGTAATGAACAGCAGTGGCCATTCGAGTAAATGGTGGTTGCATAAATCCTTGGGAGGCACATATTCTTCTGTTTAATTTTAAAATGCTATGTTTCAGGTTTGAGGAGGGAAGATAAGAAGGGAACACCTTGTCTTGTGCTGATAAATTGCTTTCTCCAAATATATCTTCAATTGGACATTATTTTGCAGAATCTCAGGTCTAGTGCCTTTCCTTAGAAGATATAAGAAGTCATGGTTTAGCAATAAAACCCCTGCATTAACTTAATAAAGATAAAATATCTTTTAGGAATTTCTCATGATTAAAGCATTGTTGATATAATGGATAATTTAGGCATGAAATTATTGTCTAGATTTTTCTTTTTAGAAAGATGTTTTACTTAAGTTTTTGTTGAACCATCAGGTCCTTTACAATTATTATTTTTCTACCTATACTTTGCAGTAATCCAGAGTAATTAGAAAGTAAAATTGTGTAGTTTTGATGCCATGCATCCATTCCTGTCCATTACATTAGTAACGTATCAACAGTGCCAGAAGGAAATGCTCAGTGGTAGGATTATTGCCAATTTGTTCAAAATTTAGTTCCACTTTAATTGAGTATCTAATATGAGCCAGAGACAAAGGTGAATAAGACATTTTTTTCTGGTCTTGGAAAACTTAGAGTTTAGTAGTAACCTGTATATACACTGATAGATATTTTTAAGATAACATAGATTGACTTATGTCTGTGAGGCTGTGGAAGCATAGCAAATTGCCCATTATTGGGAGTTTGGGAATTTGTTACTCATTTCTGGAGATGAAATCCTTAAAATGATAAGCATGAGTTAGCCAGGTAAGTCAAAGGTGGAAAGGATGTGCTGGGCAAAAAGAGATCTGCCAAAGCAAAAGCTCAGGACCTGAACCTTTGGTTCAGGCAAATATTCAGGTGAATGTGAAGACTTACAATATGGTCAGTGCTTACAGAGTGCAAAGTATGAAGTAGAAGGTAAGAGGACACATGTTTGACATGGCGGTGGAGGCCACATGGAATGTCTCATATGTTGTATGAGGTTCCTTGGCCTTCAGCTTTTCACTGTAGATAGTCATTCAGTGACTTTAAGCAGACAATTAACATGGTTTTATTTTATTTTTACACAAGATAAATCACTCTGGCTACATTTGGCAAAATGGGTCTCATGTACGTCTGGATGCAAGGAGTTGGTGTGATAATTAAAGAGAGAGAAGACAAGCAAAACTAAGGAGAAATTGATAGGAGAACTACTCAGGAAATGCAATTGACAATGCTTGGGGATTGGCTGGATTTGGGACCTGAGAGGGGCATAGAGGCCAAGATAGTGAAGGCAGAGAAAAATAGTGAACACAAAATGTTTTCAGAGTTGGCCAGACTGAACTTAAATGGCTTTGAGACAACTGGATAAACCAGTTTGGAATTCAGAAGGGAGCTTGTGGTTAGAGGTATTGTCAGGGAGTTACCAGCATTGAGAGTGAGGGAGGATTAAAAATCTGAGAGTGGGTGGAAGAGAACCTTGTGGGCGTGTTAAAGGGGTGAATAGGCTGAGGACAAAACCCTGGGAGAAACCCAGCAGTTCTTCAGCAAGTGGAGAAAATCATTTCAGGGGAGCATCCTGAATAAAAAATCCAGAGGAGTAGAAGGTAAACCAGGAGAGCGGGGTCATGAATGCCAAAGAGACCATTTCAAGAAGGAGGAAGTGGTTGTTTAGCATCAAATGTTGTAACTTTCACAAGTATTTTATGTTTCTTCCTATGCTTATTTTTTACTACATTTATGATGTAGTATGATGGAAATAGATACTGAATGAGTAGGACCAACATGAAAGAGAAAAAAAATCCTTTCCCTAGGGTGAACTATAGAACAACAACATTTTCATGTAAATATAATAAGCATAATAAAAATCCTTTAACTGAGAATCATATAATACATAGAGTTTATAAAGTGTCCTCATGTCCAATGTCACATGAATCCAATATGACAAACATTGAGACCTTAGATTTTCCCCTTTCTTCCAATTGTAGAAGCCAATGCACATTGAGGCTAAGGTCTTGTCAAGGCTCCCTACTGGTGAGATGTAGAGCTTGGACAATAGTGTTATGTCCCCAGCCTCATGACCCACCAAGCTTTTAAGATATCATGTTAGGAATCCAAACGTGGTGAATAGTACATATTCCTTTAGCCTATGGATACAAAATCTTCACGTACATTCCTCAGGTTTATTACTTTCCTTCTAGTCATTGTCATTCTCTATAGAAAAAAATTTGCAGTACAATTTGTTTCTTTTGGGATTAAGTTTATTTGGGGGATAATTTCTAGATGGCTAGGCCTTTACTTATGTCTGCAAGATTACCTGCAGAAGCAAATAAAGTGAAAACCCATAACTCGCCATCAAATTGGTACCAACTGATGAACACTAGGCTGCTCACATGACAGTAGTACTCTCTGGGGATTTGGGGGATAGGAGGGTAAACCTGCAACTAAAGGACATGGGGAGCATTGTAAGGGGAAAGGGCATGCCTCTAACCCTCACTTGGGGGAGGCAAAGACATAAAATCTAACCATAATATTTGTACCCTCATAATATTCTGAAATAAAAAAAAAAGAGAAAGAGAAGAAATTGACATTTGTCAGGATTTTGTATAACATTGGGAGACATTATCCTGCATAAAATAGGTAATAATCTATATAAGACTAGACAAAAAAACTAAATCCATGTTATTGGAGGTGGCATGATTACATTACTTGATACAAGGTATCTACCATCCCAGTTCTTGAATTATATTTCTCTGTCAGGTCAAATATTATGGGAAGACATTTTTTTTTGTAATTTTTGCATATGTCCCTCAGTAAAAATTTATAGTATCCATAACAAAAGGAGAGTTCCTCTTGTTTTTCATTCCTCACTTCTTTCTTTGTCAGTATTGCCTGTTTCATATAGATAGCACAGGACTTTCCTCTGTCTTGTGCGCCACTTTGGATGGAACCCATTGAATGTTGGTTAATTTCCTATTGCTCATTCTGGAATGACCTGGCATTCCTTTAGTATTTATGTTTCCTCTCTTGGGAACTTTCTATTTTGCTAGAATCGTTCTCTATCTTCCCTTGAGAAAACTAAGGCCAAAAGTTCTCCCCCGTCCCATCTTTTCATCTATATTTTAATAGTTTACTTGAGTACTTCTTCCAGGCCAGTTTCCTCTTTTTTTTTAACGGTCTTTTCCACTTTACAATAGTTGAGGAATAGCTTCTTACCCCTGTTACTATGTATTTTCATTTTCTTCCTCTGCCTTACAGTAACATGGAGTAAGTGCTTGACAAATGATTATCAAATGATTTATTCCAGTAATAATTTATTTCATTTAGAATTATTTTCATTTTTGAATCAATTTCTAAATACCTTTTAAAGATTGTTTTTATACTACTCCTTTTAAAGGATTACAATGGCTATGATATAAATATTAAAGAGCTTTATAAAGAGCTTTGTCATAAAATAGTATTTCAAACTTGTATTTCATCAAAAGTATATTGGATACCTACTATATATAAACCATTGGACTGAGCATTAAAATAGATATAAGAATGACAGGGGTCCTGTGTTCTAAAAGAATAAAACTTAATAGGGAATTCAGGATAGATGAAAATCTGACCGTCTTACCTTGCATTATTGTTGGTTGTTTTCACGAGAACCAAAGCAATTGAATTCATTCTTATATACTCATTAAACATTTTTAATAGAAAAAGATAATAGCATTTTTCTTATGACATCTCTTTCCTCAAAATCTTCACTATTATTTCTTCCTTGCTAAAAAAAAAGGAACTTTCTTGTCGAAAATTGACATGTATAAAATTAAGTCATGCGTGTGTATTCTTAGAGGAGATAAACATTCTTAAAATAAGGCAAGGAATTTGTAAGCATACAGTAACATAAAAACGAAAAGAAATTTCAGGCATACATTTTGAAATCTTCCTATTAATTTAACAACATCGAAAGCAGAATATCCATTTTGGAATTTTAGCGTATGCATACAGAAGACTGTTCTGTAATTTACACAGGAAACACTGCTCATTGGATTTAGAATATAGAATTCGAAATTGGGAATCAAAGAGTCTATAGTGTTAGCCACTCCTTGATGGAAAAGGACATAATGGGTAGAACCCGAAAAGCCCTAGTAAGTTTATTTAAAAATGCGTTAATATATTGTATTACTTATATCACTATTGTTGAGTTCAGTAGTGTTTCCTTCTTCAATAATATGAGAAGGAAAAGATCCCCACTGCTATTTTTATTTGAGGGGATGCCTGATTCTCCCAATCCTATGCAAATTACCTTGGAAATTATCTGTGAAGCTTTGTGGAATGTTGCCCAGAATTAGAGAAACTGACTCTTAATATAGACTAGAGAAAGGACCATAGCTCTAGCCACTTTGTGCCGAAAGAAAAAAAAAATAATGATAACAGCCAAGTATACATTTTCAGCACACACACAAAAAAAGTGTGTATACATATGAGTTGTGCCTTCATCTGACTTGTTGCAATCAAGTACACTGGAAAACTATAATTTGAAGGTTGCTTTTGAGAGAATGGAGAGGCTTGGTGTTGACTTTTAAGGTCTGACTTGAAACAGATAATTTTAATGATTAAAATAGACATCTAAATCAACAGAGGTAAAAATATAGTGATCAAAAGAGGGTTTGCAGTGTTAGGCGTGTACATGAGATAGCTTTTGTGGCAGTCTGGGGATTTCATTTCCAGCACGAACTACACAGATGGCTACATATAATTCTCTTAAAATATTACTTCATTGGGCCAATAGTAAGATATCATCTCAGCCTTTGTATTTTAGCTGGCTGACATTTGCTTCTTTCCCATGAAAAAAAAAAAGTAGAACTGCCCTCATATAGAATTGAACAAAACAGAGTATCATGCTGCCCCTCTCTGTTTATTAAGATAAACTTCTGATAAGATGGTTAAGCAGGAAGTTGAAATAGTTCAGGGAAACTAAAGGCTCCTTCTTGCTCTCACTATCCGGTGCACATTATTTTACATTTTGGAATTATATTTTGGAGAGGTTTTTTTTTTAAAGTATAAGATATACTGAGTTTTGAATGATACTTAGATTTCTTTTCTGTGGGTATTGAATAAGTGTGAAAAAATGTCAATATTTTTATTTGTATTAACACTCGGAGGTCAGAGCAAACATTTAGTAATATGAGAAAAAGTATGCCACCTGGGTTCTGGAATGTTTGCAAAAAACATCAGAGAACATGTTTAAAAGTAAAATTACCGCCATTTGCATTTATAAATAACTTTATAGCATATTGATTATTTTAGTCCAAATTAACGAGATTCATTTAATTTATCTTGATAACTACAGACACTGATTTTCTTATCAGAGTTTCAAGTCCTTCTTTTACTTAATATGCCTGACTCAGGGAAAGATTGACCTGTGACCCAGGATAGAATATTAAGTACTGTATTTCTGCTAAAGATCATGTGTGATTTTTTTCCCTATGTTAAATGACAAAACAGAAAACAAATTCTTCTTGAAAGCCATCTTCCTCAGCCAAAGCACATTGTTAAATTTAATTCAATCTATGCTTATGGAGTGAACTAGTGCTAGATGAAGGGGAAATATTACCTACAACTTTTTTAAAAGTAAAATCACAAATCTGAGCAAATATAATTTTCTTATTCTTGCCTGCATGATTATTTTTCTATAAATAATATATACAAATTTTATCTAGCATATGAAGAGATTTTATATATAATATACTCTATTTGTATCTATAAATTTTATCTATAATTTTATGGATAATTTTATCTATAAAATCTATTCTAAATCATAAGTCTTGCTTTTACTATTTCCTTTGAATTTTAGATATGTTAAAAAATTTACCTTTGTATGAAAATTTGCATTTTTCCTAGCATTTCAATTTTTTTGTGACATTGCCAATTGTCCAGTTCCAGTCAGAAGAGTTGACTCGATGAAAATGAATGTACTATTTAGTTATTTATAGCCCCTTCTGAGTATAAGGTTCAAGCACCAAAAACCTAACAAAGTGAACTAATGATATCTCCAAGACAGTTTTGATAAGGGGAAAAAAAAAGATTAGATGTAGAGTCAGCATAGAACTTTTAAGTCAGTATAGGAAATTAATTTAGAACCTTTTTGTTTGCCCATAACCAATCATAATGAGATTGATGTTAACAAATCTGACCTAACAGGATTTTAATCTAGAAACTGGCAACATTTATCAATTCCACAGCTACAATTCTTTAACCTAATATATCTCAGCCAAATAAAGCTAAAATAATACTATAACTTAATAAGGAACCAAGTAGTTTAATTTAAAACAACATGGAAAAAAATCAGATAATACTATAAAGTAAAAAATTGTTGGCACTATTCCTAGAATCTAAAGCATTTCTAAGAAAACTAATTATGAAAAATCTAAAACTAGTTTAAAATTTTCTTCTGAAAAATTATCAAATTATTTAACAGTAGAATTGCACTTGTTTTCAAAGCCTTTCTCCCCCCAGCCATGTTTTCATGTGATAAGCTGCTATTCTCCCTCATTCCTCATAGATTTTAAAGACTATTTTGAAGATGTATTCTTTTAGAGATTCTGAGCCAGTAACTGGGTGGGCACTGACACTGTTAATTGAAGTAGGGATCCTGGAAGGACAAGTACTCAAAAGCCATTTAAATGTGCACATTCTAGTATGTTTTACTGAAAATAATTTTGAAGCCATATATGTATGTGTGTGTGTCTGTGTGTATACATAAAGCACATAGAATCAATTTTTCTACATTAAGCTTACATGTTTATTCATAAAGGTATCGATTACATATGTATAATGTAAATTTTCAATTATCCAAGAACAAGTTAACTTTTTTTTTGGAGGAGTTAGAGAGTAGAGATTAACTATGGTGAAAAGCAATTATAGAGGATTTGTGAAAGCAATTTAAATTACTGTTAATCATCTGAATCATCCACATATTAACAGGACTTTATTATTTGTAACTGCACAATAGATAATAAATACACAGCATCTTTTCTTCTATCATGTGAGACGTTGAGCTCCCTGGCCCGTCACACAATCACACACGTCACATAATGCCACGAAGCTCTTTCTCCACTCACTGCTCATCCTTAGCACTTAGCAATGGCTGGTCACTTAGAAAAGGTCAGAAGAGCCCATGGATTGCATCAGGGCTGATGGAGTTAGGTAAGGAGGAAAAGACACAGGGAGTGACTATGCAGCTGGGAATTTCCATTCAACAGAGCTTCTAAATTAGAAACAAATAGATGAAGAAAAAAGTAAAATTCACTATGAAACAAACAACAAATAATGGATTATAAAAAGAGACAATAACATTTTTGCTATTTCTTGCCAAGCAATTTACATGATTTATATACATTTATGAACATAGTTTATTTATGCAGTTTGTGTATTTAGTGTATACAAGCTTTTGAACCATTATTTTTATTCTTTTGGATGTAAAACAGTAAACCTGTTGTTACAAGTAAAATGCACTTTAACTCAGTACATTTGCATAAAATAACAACATGATTTTGGCTCTTTTTTTATATTGATTACTTTTGTTTTTACGTTGATTTGATTTCATGTGTGATTGCCATCCATACCCTCTTCATTACCTTACTTATTATAGTCACACAACTAAATACTGATACACAGATGCATTTACGTTCAAATCCTTACCTGGGAAGGGATTTGGAAATAATTATGAAATATTTATCTGTTCTGAAAAACTCCTTTTGAGCATTTGTTTGGAATGATGTTGAGAAAGTTATAAAAATTTAGACAATTCAGATAATGTGAACCGGAATGTTCAGTAGCACCTTTGAGACGGCTAGGAGAGGTCCTGAAAATAAGCAGTGCTCTCTCTACCTTCCGAGCTATACTGTCATTATTTCTGTTCCAGGGCACATTAACCATATAGCTACCATACAATGAACAGAAAACCATTAGCATTTTTTGAAGAATAGTTTTATGTTTCATTCAAGAATAAGTTTTCTTGGCAATCAGTGCTGTAAGCATTACCTATGAGAAAGCTATGATAATAATGGGAAGCTACTAAGATGAACAAGAGAAAGAACAGGAATTTCAAAAGGAACTTCACCCTGCAGTCAGGGAGATGGGACCCTTCAATGAGAGTGGAATTCGTGATACACATAGTACAGCCCAGCTGTTTGGGAGCATTAAAAATCCCTTCACTTAAGCTGTTGAAAGCTGCAAAGAAGACCAAATGTTTTCCATCTCAAAACACGTTTTACTTAGCTGTGTTTTGAAAGCTGTTATCTAAACATTAAAAAAAAAAAAACCCAGCTATTTTAACATGATTCCTTCCTTGGGTGCAAATTAGCAGTTATAATTTAATTTATAAAATTAAGGAAAGAGTGAAAAAGGTATAAGGAAAAGACACATTTTATTCTTCTACCTACGTGTTTATCTTTCCTTAAAGTACTTGAAGGACATAAAATAGGGAAATAAAAAAGTCACCAGCATACAGTTTTGTTAACTTATCTTGTGAACATTTAACATTATGCCTCAAATTTCGTATGGCACATAAAATGTTTTGCCTTGCAAGATCGTGTATACGGCACTTCAAAAAAGCCAGTGGGACAGCTTACTAAATGTAATGGATGTGTAACAGCAGATCTTTAGATCTCCTGTATTTAGCATGACAACTTTGGGTTCTTTAGGTGCTTTAAACATGATATCTAAAACCACATATTTTTTTTCCTGGTGATGAAAAACATAGACTAATTACACACTTCTCAGATGCTGTAGATGGCTTGACCATCCGGTAGAATTGCAACATTTGGTTATACTGTATCTCCTTTTGTCACCGAAATTAATCAGTTTTACAACTTCACTTCATTTTCTTAATGCATTTTATGTTAATTCTCACTAGAATGAATGCTCACTTAAGTATAGTTAGTCCGGAAATGTTTGTCAAATGGTTCAATAAATGGTTTACTTTCATGAACAATTTTAAGAACTGAAATTTTAGATGCTTTCTGATGAAATGCATCTATTTGTGTCTTCACCAAAATCTGTAAGAACTTTCATTAAGCAGTTTCAAAAGATGTATTGAAACAGAGGAACTGATTCCTACTTTAAGACTTACTTTTATAAACCAATTTATTTCCTGTCAAAACCTATGTCGATCATTATTCAGACAAAAGTTTTGTCAGGAAACTTCACTAGGAATGTGGCTTAGACAAGGAATATAACATGAGGTCAGTGCCTTGCACCCAGGATGCAGCCCACAAGTGGTTTTTGATGATAAAAGCACAAGGAAGTTTAAAACAGTGTAAATAATCAGATAAGGAAGCAGATAGCAAAGACAGACATGCTAGATTTAGGAAGAAACCACTGCTAATAACCCCAAATGACCTTTCCTGGGCTATGAGACATAATTATGGTTTAATGACATAATGTTAAAAATTGAATTTCATTGTTTTTATTAACATCTGTATTATGACATAGATCCATAGTTGAGGATAGAAAAATAAATTGTTTTGCCTTCTTTTATTTTTATCTTTATGTTTTTATGGAAATCTAAGTTTAGAATGTAAGATGAAGAGAGATGATATGTTTCCTGCAGTTACTTTTGAGAACCTTGGTAGAATAGAATTGTACTTCCAAGAAGTACCTCTCTTCCCTTTCTTTAGTACTGAATTTATTTCTTTTTGTATATGTATGTTTCTAAGAGACTATAATTAAAATACATTTAATCAATGACAGAGTAATTGAAAGAATGGTATGATACCACAAATCAAGCATTGGTACAAATTGGTTCTCACTTTATGATTGAGACTTAGCAAAATCATGTTGCTTCACTGCTCTCTGTTTAATTACTAATACACAGCATAGATTCCCTGATGTCCCCGGGGTCTATTTTGGTCTTAAATATACCCCATAGTGGTTCTTCCTTTATTAATGTAATATTTATTATTAAACAAAGGTTAGGGATCCTAAGGGTTCCTGTCAGTCAGTGGTTGGCTCAGAGTGACCCTAAATGCCAACTCCCAGTTATCAGACAAATGACATCTTTGGCATCTTAACAGACCAGTATTTCAAGTCATTATGTCTGAAATACTGTAACCTTGGGAAAAGAACATGGCAGAATATACAATCAGATTGATCAGGGTTTGAATCCCATCTTTAACTACTGATTTTGTTACTTTGGGCTACTTACTTACTCAATCTTACTGAGTTCAGTTTTGTTATCTGTAAAACGAGGATAGTAACCATCTCATAGTCTGTTTGTGAGTTATTAAATGAAATGATGCATCATAAACATTTGATATAGAGTAGGCACTTAATAAATGACTGCATTATCATTACTTTTTGCCATCTTACCACCCATCCTTACTTCTACTACTTCAGTGGCTTGCTGGCAGGTCACCCCGTATGCGCTTCCCCCGCCCCAACGCACTTGCCACATTGTCGTCGGTAGGGTTTTTAAAAATGAGAATTTGGCAAGGATTATGTTTGATTTTTTCCCCCAGAATTAATGACTAAATGAATGAAATTAACAAGACTAATGTTAGAAATAAAATATTTAAATACACTTGCTTTAAAAGAAAAATTAATAGCTATCTTTTGCCTATATTTCCAATCTTAACCAAATAACTTACAAAAAAAGTTAAATCTTTGGTTCTATTTTTAAGTGACTACAACACAGAAAACTGCACTGAATAGTATGTATTTAGGCATTATGCTTATGATTATGTTTTGTTCTTATTTTTGTTATCAGTATTGCAGATGAGTTGAGTATAACATAGATATAATGTCTTTGGTTGTTAAACCAGATAGGAAGACCCATTATCTGAAATAAAATGTTTCTAGTTTGCTACAAAACATTATGCCTGGATATGAACCTTTAGTGTGTTAATAAGTTTTAGATTAAAAAATGAATTACTCTTAATGCTTTTATATTTTACCAGAACAATTTTTTAATGCTGCTTTAATTTATGCTGACAGATTCACCTAACCTAGAGTATAAAACTGTCTGGTATATTAGAACCAATCAGAAAAATTAATCTCTTTGTTTAGAACACATATGTGAATATACATGTACCTAAACTACTATAAGCTATATTTTTAAAATACATGAGGTTGATTTTATACATCTGATGAATAATAGTATGCTGGGTTTTATCACAACAGTTAAACAAACATTGAAAATACACTTAGCCTGAACTCTCTAAGAATATTCTTTTGCGCTTTTGCTTAGGTCTCACCTCTTCCATGAAGCTTCCTCTGCTGTTCCAGCCTTTACACATCTCCCTCCTTGTCTGAATCTTGCAGCACTTATCATTTGAACCACATAATTTAGTACTTAATGACTTACAGTCTTGTACTATTTGCTGTCCTTTGAAGTCACTTTCAAGTCTTGTCTTTCTAAGTAGATTGCATAGGCCTTAACAGCAGAGACAATGGTTTATATTATTAATTTTTTATTCCCTCTGGCTTCTAAACCTTATCCTGTAGCATGTTTAGTTTGGTCATTTTCAATCTGTGAGTCAAGAGCCACGGAATTGGAGAAAGTTGTTTGGGGGCTGCGGACATATCCCAGAGTTATTCCAAAGCCCAAGAGTCCATGTAAGATTATGTGTGTACCTATCTGTGTACATGTGGATGTATATACCCTTCAAGAAATTAAAAAAGAGCTTCAAATTAGATATAGACCTTCTAATGTATAGCATGCCTGTGATGATGTCACATTTAAAAAAAGGAAGTTGTATAAATCATACAGTATGTATAGTATAACTCTATTTTGATAAAAAACAAAGCGGTTTTGAGCAACTTAGTTACTCAATCTTATGGAGTTCAGTTTTGTTATGTGTAATACAAGGACAATAATCACCTTATAGCCCCATTAGTGAGTTTTTAAATGAAATGTTTCATAATAAGGACTTGGCATAGCTTTGGCTGATAGTTACGCAATCCTGGCAATCTCTCTGGGAGCCTGGGGGAAATGGTGGCCAATGGTCACTTCATTGTAAATGGTTGAAACTGAAAGGAGAGGTCCTGCTTGCATGACAAGGGGCAAGGAGCAAGGCCCTACTATACGGTGGGGGAGGAGAGGGGAGAGAAACAGGGATTGCTAGCATTATTTTCCACTTGGGCATTTGGCACTGAAATGGTTGTGCTGCTTTCCCCCTAGATTTGAGCTGGATTTGGAGAACTCCTGGAAAAGAGTTTAGTGAGGCTAAAGTTCTGTGCTCAAGATCCACATCTTAACACTCTTATAAACAAACAATAACAAAAATCAATCTGAAGTTGCAAGTCAACCTAACTCAAAGTTAGTACATTCCCTCAAATCAGTTGAGAGTTCATGAGCTACTATGTCATGGCTTTGGAAACAGGAAACACATCTTTCTGAAATCTTGTTGTCATAATGCCAATACTCTGAAACTTGTAATCACTGACTTTTTCTGTTTTCAATCCCATGTAGCCTTAATTCCAACAAGTTTTAGAAAGCTTTCCATAATTTGGCCTTATCAAATCTTATTCACCAATGCTTTTCAACTTTATGGCTTCTGGGATATACTAAAGAGTCTAACGAGCAATAGTTTGTCAGCAGAACCAGAAGCAAGTATTTGTTCGATGGGAGTGTCAAACCTCCCCCACTGAGCTGCAGCAGGGTATGGACAGGTAAGACTAAGTGCAGGCTAGGGGTGTTCTCCTTCACAGGCAGGAAGAAGATGATCAGAGATCAGGCAACTGAATTCTCCATACCCACCAGAGGTGTGATTGGTGTACCTGGTATCTATTGTTGCATAACAAATTACCCCAAAACCCAGTGGCTGAAAACAACAATAAACCTTTGTCATCCTCAGTGTTTCCATGGTTCAGGAATTCAGGAGCGGCTTAGCTAGCTGGACAGTTGTAGTTCAAGGTCTCATCAGGTTGCAGTATTTAAGATGGCAACGACAGTCATCTGTCATCTAAAGATTTGGCTGAGGCTGGAGGATTTGTTTTCCAAAGCTGCTCACTCACATAGCTGGCAGGTCTTAATTATTCCCTGAATAGGCCTCTCTACAGGCTGCATGATGTCCAAAGAACATCAATGAGAGAGGAGGAGAGAGAAAGAGAAGAGAAAATATTCTTTTTTATAGCCAACCCTCAAAATTCACATAGCTAGCTTCACTTTCTCCACATTCTATTCATTAGAAATAAGCCACTAAGCCAACTTATATCCAAGATGAGGAGAATTAGACCAGTTTTTGCAGAAGGGAGAAGAAATTTTAAAATTTGTGAATATATTTCAAAACCAACACATATGGGTATTCAGTGTATTTATCTTTCATCTTTACCGTCAACATGGTATATGGAATGTAGAAAAGATAAACGAATGAATCGTTTATCTTTAATCTGTGACCAGTAAATGGTTTTTAATCAGGAAAAAAGTTAGTCATCTGTTTTAGGCCCATTCATATCCTCTAAATTTTGAGCTGTTGCCTCAGGGAATCTGTAAATATCCAGGTTAGACCCCTTTTGATGGCTGTGTAAGGTAAGTACGTATAATAAAAACAGGACTGTGCCTCACTTGCTGTGTGTAAGTGTGCTGTGGCTCAGCTGCCATTGCCAGCACCTGTACTGGCCATGGGCTTCCCAGCAGTGGTAAAGATTCACCAGGATCCACCTATGGTTTCATTCCCTGTGACTATCAGGTGACTATAGGGTGCGGTATGTAACCAATGGACAACCCAATAGATGTTCCCATTGAGTTTTAGAGGTCCTTAAGGGAAGGGACCATGCCTTAATGATCAGTGTACCCTCAGTGCTTGATGATGTGGCAAGTTATAGAATATTCCCTGTAAATGCTTGTGGAATAAATTAAACCGAGTTGGTTTACATGTTGGACTCATTGCCCTGCTATTGCAATATGACTCCCTTCCCAGCAAAACAAATGTGTGCATCCCAAATTGAACATTGAACAGTCTCTACTGAGGCCCTCTGGATTCACACAAATGTCTTATTCTGCGTGTTGTCCTTCCTTTTCCATGAATGTTACATCTTCTTTTTCCCTCATTCTGAAGAAATATACTTTTTTATAGCCTACTTTGAATATTGAGGAAAATGTAGTTTAAGCTTAATTTCTGTTTAAGGTTTATTTTTTAAAATTTGTATCACTCTGAGGACAATTATGAAGATTCTTGGTTTTCTGCATGTGTTTTCTTTTAAGCTATCTCCCCAAAATTTCTTTCTTGGGAAATATTTTTTTCCCATTAGGATTGAGATTCCTGCTTAGTTGTTAGACACCATAATGAGTTTGCATTCCTATCACTTATTTGGGTTATTTTTCTCTGGTTCCGTATGTTTGCATTTCTACTTCTCAGAAAAAAGTGCTGCCTGAGTGACCAGCAAATAAATTAGGGGGAAAAAAATGTTTCTCTTCTGATATAAGGATATCTACATAAAAAAACCACCACCAACAAAAAACATAGAGGGCATTTATACGGATGGGAACAACTATTTTATAAAGGTAGAACTCCATTTAATAATAGCTAATACTTATTAGGTGCTTATTATTATGTGCTAGACAGTGAGTTAAGTGCCATGCATGGATTATCTCATTTAATCCTCTCAATAGCCCTATGAGATACTTACTATCATTATACTCATTTTACAAGTGAGGAAAACAAGATGCTAAGTAACTTCACACATGTCACTCATCAAACACTAGCAAAGCTGAGATTTCCATCCAGGCTGCCCCACTCCAAAGTTTATGCTGTTAGTCACTATACTATATCTCTTCTTTATGAATCTCTGCTGTGTACCAGGCATTATACTAAGTCGTTTATATACATTTTTTAATTGTTCAATCCTAATAACCTCCAATGATATAGGTGCCATAACCACAATTTTAGAGATATTAAAATAGAGCCTCAAAAAGTTGAAGCAAGGCCGGGCGCGGTGGCTCACGCCTGTAATCCTAGCACTCTGGGAGGCCGAGGCGGGCGGATTGTTTGAGCTCAGGAGTTCGAGACCAGCCTGAGCAAGAGCGAGACCCCGTCTCTACCAAAAATAGAAAGAAATTAAT